>CAJVPV010002350.1:0-13294 GCA_910591835.1 Acaulospora morrowiae
AAAGATTAATTTATTATTAATCGATATTGCAGATTGTAAGCTAAACCTACGTTGATTATTCGTAACTCTTATTAAAATTGTTTTATTTGCATCTTAAAAGCTCATACTTTAAGGGTTTGTTTTTGATTTTATAGCGGGTAAGTAAAATTCGTATATTTTTTTATGCTTTAATTTAATTGTATTAATAATGTCGAAGGCAAAATGTTTGTTTTTTTAACGTATGCTTTTATTATTTTGTGAAAATTTGTCTGAAAAAATTATTAATTAATAGCCAAATTTATGGAAAGTAAGTTAAAATACCTTTATTATTATTATTTTGCGTTAATTTGCATATTCATTTTTTTTTTTTGATATTCATACATTCCATTGTTAACTTTATACAGCAATAAGTAAGAAGAAAAAACAATAATTTAAACCATCGTACTTATTTTTATACTAATATATTGCTCATTACGCATATAATACAGACGGCAAGTCAAATCAATCATATTTTTGTTATTTGCTTCGCAAATATGCATGAAAAAGATTGAAATATTTTTCTTTGTTTCCAATATTGTAGATTGTAAGTTAAATTGGAATATTTTTATCCTTAGTTTTTAAAGGAGTATTTTTTAATGACATTTTGCGACTACATTTTAGGGTGTAAGTAGATTATGACAATTTTCTAAATTTGTTTTGAACTGCACAAAAAGATGAATTGTTATGAAAATTAATTTATGGAAAGAAGGTAAGCTTAGCATACTTTTTTTTTTATATTTCAAATAAAAGTTAGAACTCATCATATTCTATTAGCTTTCTTGTCTAATATACTTAACTAATATACAAAAAATAATTTAATGATAATTTAAGCCCTTTATTTTACACCCAGTAAGTAATTTTCTTATACTGTATTTGTGTCTTTTGTCATAAAATTTATACGAAAATAATTTGATTACGTACTGACTTTGAATATAGTCTGTAAGCAATTTAATTATACTAGTGACTTTTGTTATACAAATTTATACGAAAGTAATTTGATTACGTACTGACGTTGGTTTTAGTCTGTAAGTGAACGTAATTAAGTATATATTTTCTTTTTTCATAATTTTTCTAAATATTAATTGTGCTGTCATTTGTTTTAGGCGGTAAGTTGAATCGATTTTTTGATAAAAGTATATATTTTTACGTATTTGCATAGGAAATAATTAATCCCTATACGTATACAGATGGTAAGCGGAATTCGTAATTTCGTTATTTTCCCTGTAATTTTATGTGAAATCTGCATCGTTATATTAATTTTTGAACTTTATACTGTAGAGTGTAAGTTAAATCTATTACATTTCTCAAATTGTTTTATGATTTAGACTAAATAAATTTAATAACATGATTATTTCTTTTATTCTATAGTATGTAAGTTGAATTTTGCAATATTTGTCACTTTACTTTAAGTTATACGAATAATTTTTTTTTTATGATATTGTAGATGGTAAGTAAAATCTTGCATTATTTTTACTTGATGTAATCTATTGTGTTAACAATTATCAATTTGCAGAGGGTGAGTGAAATACTAAATTAATTGTATTATACAATACATTCTAAAATGCATATTTGATTATTATTTTTATTATTTTACGTTGCAGATGGTGAGTAAAATTCACCATATTTTACATTAATCTCAAAGTACATGTTGTTGATAATTTTTTTCAATCATATCTAGTGAAATGTAGGTGGCATCTCGCAACAAGCATTTGTCATTATTCTGCGGATTTTGTAAAATTAATTTTATTATGTCAATACGATATAGCCAACTTTTTAAAAAGTAAGTTTGAACACATTTATGGAAGTTTCGCAAATGAGTTATAAAATAGACTAATAATTATACTGGTTACTATATAATTGTAACTATCTGTAGCAGGTAAAACGATCAAGCATATTTATTACAGTATCCGTTTTATAAATATAATAAATATAAATTGATTCTTCGATATTTAGATGGTAAGTTAAATTAACATAAAATATTTTCAATTTCGTTTTATGAATATACTGTACGTTAAATGGAAATAACCCAATAATATTAACGTTTTAACATCGCAGACGGTATGATTGTGTTTACGCAAATTTACAAAAAAAAAAATTTAATCAAATTTTTAATATTAACATTATACTGTAGATTGTAAGTTGAATACAGTAGTATTTCTACTTATTTACTTCGAATTTTATAAGAAATAATCATATTATTAACCTGTAATTTTATAGGGGGTAATTATCGTTCGTTGTTTCAAAAGTTTATATAAAAGAAATTAATCAAATTTAACTCGATTGTATAGATTGTAAGTTAAATTTGATCATTATTATTTGTTCTGAGATTCAGTATATTATTTTACTAAGTATTAACCATTAAATTATAGTGCGTGAGTTGTATTTAGTTGTTCTTTTTTTTAAAATTTGCGTGAAATTCTTAACCATAATTCTTTATTAACGCTGCAGATGGTAATTTAAACATCTTATTCGAGTTATTGTTTATTCAATTCTAGAAATGTACTGAGAATTATTTATAGGGAACGTATGTAATCAGTGCAAGAAAGGAACCACAACTTCTTTTTGGTGTCAACCATGTAATTCATCACGTTTTCGGCAAGAATTTGATAATTGGAAAAGTGGAAATAGTGACATTGACGAATTCATAAAAGAGACTCAATTACGAGCCACTGATAAGTATACAATGCTCGAATGGATTCCATACTCAAAATTTAAGGATGTAACATATATTGATAAAGGCGGCTTTTCAGAAGTATACTCAGCTGAATGGTCTGAAGGGAATATTCTTAATTGGAGTGCTAGAAATAATCGGTGGAAAAGAAGGGGAATTATGAAGGTCGCACTAAAATGTCTTAATAATTCGCAAGATATATCTTACGAATTCTTAAATGAGGTAATTAAAAGAACGATAGGATACTGAATTTAATAATAATTGATTGTTTATTCATATATAAATTTAGATGAGAAATTATTACAATTTTAGCAGAAATGCCTCTCACATTACACGATGTTATGGAATCACTCGGCACGATGAATCTTATAATTTGATGATAGTGATGGAGTTTTTTGCTTTTGGAAGTATTAAGAATAACCTACCTAAATTTTATGAGATGTCATGGGAAGATAAATTTAGGAGTTTATTTAGAATTGCAAGAGGATTACACCAAATCCATGAGGCCAAACTTGTTCATCGAGATCTTCATACTGGAAATATTCTTTTATCCGAAGAAAATCTACTTTACGTGACGGATTTAGGTCTGTGTAAACCGGTAGAGCAGTACACGAGCATCATAACCGAAAAGAAAAAAGTGTATGGTGTACTTCCATACGTGGCACCTGAAGTTTTATGCGGGGGCGAATATACAGAGTCATCAGATATTTATTCATTTGGTATTATTATGAATGAAATTTTATCAGATATTGTCCCTTTTAGAAACGTGTCACATGATAGCAATCTCGCAATTAGAATTTGTAATGGCCTTCGGCCCGAAATCAAAAGAAATATGCCTAGTCTAATAACTGAATTGATAGAAAAGTGCTGGGATGTTAAACCGCAAAATATATTAAGAGCGTATGAATTATGTATTATTTTAATAGCATGGCGTCAATATAAGAATAACCTAAATTCCGAACTTGTAAAACAAATCAAGGAGCATGAAAAGATTGGGCCAAATTATTTGGATGGTGGCGTAACATGTGAGAAACATCAATCAGCAATATATACGAGTCGACTCCTCGACTTCGAAAATCTTCAGGACTCGCTAAGCCCAACAAAATCTGATCACGGCAAGTAATTATTAACCTTTATCATCCTTACTACTTATATAATTTAATGACAAAAAATTAATTGTGAGCATTTATTTTTATTTTCAGATTCTAAATTTGCGACTTTGAAAGTTAAATCTAATAGTATAAGAATAATTAAAATAAAAAATTCACGATAGAATAGGAAGCTATATTATTTCTATATATTAACTTAAATATTACTTTTGAATACCAACATTATGAAAAGGTTAATGTTTGAATTATTTGGCGTTTATACTATTTTACATTGTTATATTTTTTTTCAGAAGGTTATGGAATTAACAAATTTGTGATTTCTACCATGATCTGTTATTTAAAAGAACCTTTTTTAACATAAACTTATACCCAAAATCTTCAAAACCCATTTATTTGTTATTTACTATAAATATTTTACTACCGTATTAATTATATAGCAAAAAGGTCACTTTCCAAAGATTACAGCAATACGTAATATAATCTGATGCTGCACGGCAATAATTACTGTACACTCCCTAGCAAAAATCACCGGACGCCGATCAAATTTGAGAAGTGACTAATGAACAAAGAAAATCATTAAAAATTTTTTTTGTGCTGTTGCTTAAACAAAATGTTGCATAAAATTTGCATTGTTAGTATGTTTAAAGGTTGGCTTTTTAATTTTTTTTTCTTTCTTTCCCAATGACACAAAAACGGAAAGAGTTATCAGAAGGCGTGTGTAATCAAATAGTTGGTGCTTGAAAGTCTGGTTTTACACCACCAATTATTTCAAGACAACAAATATTGCAAAATAGACAGTCCATTGTGTGATCGATTATTTTAAAAATACCAGAAAAATCAAACCTCCTAGTAGAAGTGGAAGATTACCTATGATAAATCGTAATACATGTTACTTCCAGATATTAAGAAAAATCATAAGGCTATATTAAACATTATATAAAATAAGTTTGTACAATTAATATTGACACAAGTTTTCACTTATATTATACTACAACAACTTCACAATGAAGTTTATTATGCTTTTTTTTTTTTTTTTTTTTTCGGCTAAAGTGAGACTTTACTCTAGTTTATTAATATAGATAGTTTTTACATATGCATTACATATATAAAGTTTAAGCTATATTATTTTATATTAACTAGAATCCACCCACAGGTACTATAGACCATCCGGGTGTAGCCTGCCACCATGCTTGCTTTCCAAGCCTACCTTAGCTCTATTTGTTCGATTCTATTTTTTCCTTTTTGTTCACTATTTAATCATTCTATTATATACTTATAGTTTTGTTCTTTCTCTTTTGTATCTATTTCTTTTTGTATTTCCTTTCACATATTTCTTTTTTCCCTTGTTCTCTTTATATTTTCTTTCTTTTTTCTCTTTTCCTCTTTTCTATTCCATTTTCCTTTTCCCATTCACTAATCACTTGATTCCTTTTTTTCCAGATTCTTCTTGCCTCCTGCTCTATTAATCAGTTTATTTCCTTCATTGCTTCTTCCACTTTTTGTTTGTTTATTTCTTTCAAGATTCTCATCCATCTCTTTGGTACCATCCCTTGTATTACCCATGCCCAGCTGATTTTTATATTCTCCTCTTCCATTGCTTGTTGTATTTCATCTTGTCTATTGCTTTTCTCTTCTATTGTTAGCTTATCATTGATATATTGCTTCATTATTTCTATAATCCTCTGCTTCAATCTTGATATTTGTTGTTTCGCTAATTTGTACTCCCATATATGAATTTGATCTTCTCTTTTTTCTCCACACCTTATATATTTTCCGTATTTATCCTGACCTTCTTGATTTCTTATCTTTTTTTTCTCTAGTGTCGGCAATTCACTATTTATTTTCTTTTCTAGCCATCTGTTACTGCTTCCTTCTTCTTCACTATTCCGTAGTGTTTCTTTATATCTTTCCCATGTTGCCTCCCAATCAATTTGCTATCTGGTTATCATACTTTGTATTTGCTTGTTTCTTTCTAGTTTTAGCCATCCTATAATGTTCTTTATTTTGTTACTGATTTTCTATATCTTTTTCCAGCCATCATTATGTGTTCCTTCTTTCCAAATTATACCTCTGTCTTTTTTTGTTTCTGTTTTTTTTTCTGTAATGTTAGACTTTTTTTGTTGCTCTTTGGTTTCTTTATCTACTTCTTTAAAGATTTGATCTTGTTTTCCTTCATTTACCCATTCTGCTACTAGTTTAACCCTTTCTTTTCCTCTTATTGTTGCCCCTAGCTTGGCTAATACTGCTCCTTCCTTGTTTTGTCTTTGTAACTCTTTTCTAATCTTTCCGCTTTCGTTTATATATTGTTCCATTAATTTTAAATCTGTTATTATCTTTATTTCTCCTTCTACATCGTTTTGTCTAAGGCTTGATATTATTGTTTCCAACTCTGCTTGTGTCACACTTTGTGTTATGTTCTCTCATGTCCCTCTTTTAATTTCTTTACCATTCTCAAAATACTTCTATACTCCTGTACCCTTCTTTTTTCTTTTGTTCCATGCCGCATCTGTATATATTTTCTTGTTCTTGCATTCTTTTCCTCTCTTTCTTTTCTTTCTGTTTTCTTCGGTTTCCCTTGTTAGTGGTTCTTCTCTAGGCTCTTGTGTTCTTATTCTAATATATTATATTTTTCCTTTTTCTTCTATTTTGATTTTCTTGACCACTGGGTACCATGTCTTCACTATTTTTTTATCAAATTGGCAGGTTTTCTCTTTACGGTATTTGTTTAATGTACAGCCTTCACATTCTCTCAATTTTTGATATTTTCCTTATTCTTATAGTACAGGATCCTTGCCTCCTCCTCATTAATCTTTCTTTTCTTTCTCCCTACTATTACTTGTTCACTATTTCCAAATGCAATCCATCTTATTCTTTTTATTTGTATTTCTTTATTTTCTTTCAGCATTGCTATATGTTTCCACTGGTTGTTAGGATTCACTTTTTTAATTATTTTTTCCCAAATTTCACTCCATCTTTTTTCTATTATAACATATCATTTGAGGTTTTTCCTTTTGTTGCCATATCCTGAATTGATTCTTTCCTATTTCAGCAACTCTAAGTTATTATCTTTGATTAGCTGTTCCATAAACATTACCTTCCATTTTCTCATATTTGTCTTTTGTTCTTTGTAGATTTGTTTGTCTAGTATCTCTTCTACTGTAATCTTTCCCCTTTTCTCTCTATTATTTTGTCCCATCTTTCTGTTTCTATAGTAAACCCTTGGTTTCGGCACTCATATATCATGTCAGCCAATATATATCTCTTTCTTTCCTTCTTTAACTCTTGCATGTCTTGTGTAACTTTTTTTGTTAACCATACTTTCTCTTGGAGCTATGAAAGTCTTATTTCTCCTATATTGCCCAAGATTCCCTCATCCTCTATAATCATTTCCAGACAACTTAATCTTGTTAAAACTATTTTCTCTTTGATGCTCTTGATGTTGCTTAGTGTTTGACTTCTTAAAACATTACTTGGAAAACTACTTGCTAGACTGTTCTTTTGCTTGTACACCCCATTAACTGATCTTTGCCATTTTGTTATTGTACTTTCTTTTATGTAGGTGTCTGTTGCTAGATATTGAATAGCTGGTAAGATCACTCCATTTATTAAGTATTTGACTATTCTGCTAATATCTTCTTTCTTCTGATTGTATTAAGATTATGAATTATCATTTGATTCATCTTCCTCTCTTGCATAACCTTGCCTGGTTTTCTTTGCTTCCATGATCCCAGGAATCTCTCTGCTTTATCTTCTTTGCTTGCTACGATTTGTTTGCCCATTAGATCTACCTTCGATTTCTTCCTTTTTGTATTGAGCACTAGCAGTTTAGATTTTTCTGCATTTACTTCTATATCATTTATGCGATAAAACTCCTCTGCTATTTGTAGTATTCTTTCCATTTCCTTTTTTCCTTTCGCTACCCAAGTTGTGTCATCCATATAGACTATACTTCCTAGAGTAATTTCTTTTTCTTTAATCATATTTGTGTCATAATCACTTGTCTATTTACTGTTCATGTTGTAACCATATTTTAATTTGTTTATTTTGCTAATTAGCAGGTCATAAAAGATTTTCCACAACAATGATGACATAAGGTCTCCTTGATCTAATCCATCTTTGATCCTATACTTTTGTGTTATTCTGTACTTTGTGATCACATCTGCCAATCTGTTTTCTCTCATTTTCAGAATTATTTTCACTAATTTCGATGAGATTCCTATTCTTTCTAAAGTTATTTTTAAAGTTTTTTTCCCAACTGAATCAAATGCTTTCTTGGTATCTTGAAGTAGAATCCACATTTCTTTCTTATTTATTTGCGCATTCTCTATCATATTCTGTAGGATTATTCTCAGCTTGGTTGTTGTTCCTCCTGTTGTATCTGCCCAGTTGTTTTCTTGTAGGATTTTGTTTGCTGTTATTAACATATCCATTTTTTTCATGATTATTTTGGAGAAAATTCTTCTTCCTGTTTCTATTAACGCTATTGGTCTCAACTTGTCCATTTGACCTTGCCAGTCATCTATTTTGGGGATTGAATAGATACGTGAGTGTTTTCACTCCTCTGGTGTCTTTCCATTTTTAAGAATATCGTTAAGCAATTCTTTGAAGTTTTCTTGCTCTTTTTTTTCACAATTCTTTAGCATTTCATATGATATTTCTGAAGCTTCAGGTGCCTTACTATTTGCTGTACCCTTTATCACCTCTTTAAGCTCTTCTTTCAATATTGGTTCTAACAGATTATACTTATCTCTATCTCCTATTTTAACCAATGGATTTTTGTATTTCTCCAGCCAGTTTCTCCAGTACTCTTCCAATTTCCACTTCCTGATCCTGTTTTGCTGGTCGAAGTGCTCCTGCGTCAAATCCTTAACTTTCTCCTCCTCCAGCTCCATATGTTTTGTGACTTGATTCTACATCCTATCAATTTGCTCTTTTGCTGTATCACATGCCAGGATGCTTGATATTAAGTTTTTCCGTTTCTTGCCATCTTTCTGATCTTTTCTTTATAGCTTCTAAAATCTACTGTTTTCTCAAGTGTCTGGCTTCAATTTCATACAATTTTCTTATTTCTCTTCTCTTTTGTTCCATTTCGATTCTCCATCCCTTCATTTTCTCTGTTGCATTTAGATATCTCAATTTTATTCTTGTTTCTGGCAATGCTTTTATACATTTGTTGATTCTGTCTCTTTTTTTTGCTGCCACTTTCTTATCTCCTGATTCTTCTTTCTTCTCCATTTCTTTCGCGATGTAACAGATAAAATTGGGACGTGACGTCTGTCACGTAACCAATTGTCACATTAGTCCCCGACGACTATGAAATATTAGGTAATAAAGAGAGAGTCGGGGAGAATTGTAGAAAGAATTATGTCAGCCAGCTTAGTCATGACATTATTATTAGCGCTTATTATTACATAGCCAAGACGTCATAGCTAGATGTAACAAAAAAGAAGTATAAATAACATGAAAAATATAAAAGATAGAGGGTAGTCGTAATACAGATGATATAGCAAGTAAAAGAAAATTAATAAAGACTCAGTCAAATAAAACATGCCTCAAATCACCTTTCGTTTATTTACCCTTGTAACGGTTACACGAATCTCTGCGAAAGTGAGCGACAGACTCGCCGATACACTTTTACAGCGATATTTATTGCTCTGCTCAGTTTTCTGAAGACTGTAAATTGTGCTGTTTTAATCTTTTTTCTGAACACCTATACATCTGTTCTTAAAATCTTTTTCGGAATAATTCTTTCTGCTGCCTTTATCCATCGATCCTTCAATTCCTGCCATTTACTGTTTGTTCCCCATTCAGTTTCTATAGTTTCCCTATTTCTTATTAGTTCTTTGTTTTTCCCTCTTGCCCTCAATTGGTCTATTTCTTCTCTCCACTCTTTCCATTTCATTTTGTTCATCTGTATGTAATTGTACACTTGCCTTTCATTGTAGTTTTTACCCTTATTATGCTTTTCGTAATAGTATATAGATCTATTTCTGCAGCAACTGCCTTGTGATCTGTGTTTAGTTGTTGCCTAATATCGATTATGTTTGCTGCCTTACATAACTCTTTCAAGTCTTTTGAGAGCCATATCATATCGATTCTGCTTTTCATTTCACTGCCCCAAGTATATTCTCTTGTGCTTTTGTTATGTTGTCTATACGTATCATATAACTCAAATTTTTTAAGCATTTTAATCCACTCTTTCTTCTCTTTTGACTTCTTTTCTCCCATCCTATCCATATCATCTTTAGTTGTTGTATTCATATCTCCCATAACGATTGTACCTACTATTTGTCTTCTTCTCCATTCTTTTAAAATTTCTGCATTTTCATTATCATCTCTTTTCTTTCTTAACTTAACTGTAGTGGAACATATACCTGTATTATTCCTATACTATGTCTTTCCTTAAATATTAATTCCATAGCCAGGATTCTTCCTTGCCATCTTGTTATCTTTTCGATGTGTTTGGCCCAGTCTCTTTGAACTATTAGGCCTACTTCTCCTGAATGTTTTTCAATGTGCGCCCAAAATGTCTTATATTTACTGTCTCCTATCATCTTTTTATTTGTTGTTTTTTTGAATTTGATATCAGATATTCCCATTATAGTTATGTCGTTTTGGTGATAGTAGTACTGCAATTGTTGTTTTTTGAACTTTTCATTTAAACCATTTATGTTAATTGTTTTAATTTTTATATTATTCACATTTGTTCTTTTTTCCTTATACATGTTAATGTTTTTGTTATTTTTGTTGTTTTCTTGTTATGCTATCATATTTTAATTTATGGTTGTTATGGTACCCTTCTTTTTCTATTGTTTTTGTGACTGCTGTTTCTTTTTTATGATTGCTGACTGACCATTTTTCAACAATTCAGTTAGCATTCTTCCCATTAGCTCAATTTGTTTCCCTAGTTTGTCTTGTTTTTCTGCTACTTCATCGTTGATTGCCTTGTATATTGTTAGTGGAATTTCATCTTTCTCAGTGTTTATTTCTTCTGCATCTTGGTATTGTATTTGCTGCTCTTCTTTTCCTTCGTTTTTGTGTTCTTCTTCTTTCTTTTCTTCCTGTGTCGCCATCCACTACTTCTACAAAATATTGATTTTGTTTTCCATGCTTTTGATTTTCCCTTCTAAATTGCTCAATCTTTTCTTGATTCCTTCTTGTTCACTACTCTCTTTTTTGTATACTGATCTGGATCTGCTATGCTTTCTCAAAATCTCGACGAAAGATATTGATGCTTCTTTTTCTGGTTCCTTTCTGAATCTTGATTGGATTGATTCGAATTTTGCTTGGGCAATCGATTTATCTCTTTGGATTCTCACCTCCTCACATTGAAAAGTGATATGTCCACTTTGCCCACATTTGTAGCATAGTCTTTCATATTGATTTATGAAATTGATTGTTGTCTTGCCCAATTTGAAGGTTTGTTTCTCTGCTTCTTTTAATTGATCCTCTGTTTTGAATGCTATATATGCAAATCTTTCCCTAAAATATCTGCCTATTCTTGGAATATACAAGGTTTTTTCTTTAGTTTCCCTTGCTATTTCCTCTAAATTGTATGCAGTAGTACCTGCTAGCAATCCTGCTAATTTAAGTACATATTTGGATCTTCTTGCGAGTTTCTTTTTCTCTTCCTATTTTGGAAGTATTCTCAGATATTCTTTTTCGAATGGGATCGACCACATTTCAGCTAGGAGTTGTGCATCTTTTTCCTCCTTAAAAGTTACTATTGCCATTTGCCACATTTCTACTGGTCGGATATCTACATTATGGATATCCCCAAACTTTCTTAATGTTGTCTTGATTGCCTCTCACTAGCCAAAAGGAGAATGTCTCTGACTATCACTGTATTTTTCTCTTCTGATTGGTGTTTCTTTTGTTCCACCGGGATTAGATATTCTCTATTTTTGTCTGTGCCAAAGTTGATGTCATATGCCTCTTGCATGTCAATGAGATTTCCAAAAATGGTAATGATTGCTTTCTTTTTTCCTGCCGATTCTCTTCCCACTCTCACCCCCAAGAAAAAGTTAAAAGCTATACATGCTTCCTCTATTATCTCTAGCATTTCTGCTGATTCCACACCTGCAACAAGCTCCATTTCACATGTGTGTCTTGGTTTCCTTTCCACTTCTCTTGGTTTGCCCTTATCCTTTTGTTTCTTTTCTTTTTCTTCGTATGTTCCCATTTCTTCTGCTCTAATGTCTGGTTCAATAATATCTCCATTTCCTTCTTCTGTTCCTGGCCTTTCCTCTTCGATCTCCATTTCTTGTTCTTCTGTTGCCTCTTGCATTTCTTCCTCTATTTCTTCCTCTTTCTCTACTATTTCTTTGTTTTTCCATTTTCCCATATCCATGCTTGCTGCCCATACTGGTGTTTTTCTTCTTTTTTCCTTCTTCAGGCTTTTAGGTCTGCCTGGTCCTCTCTTGCCAATAGTAGTTGCCATTACTCTTGCTTCTCTAGTTGCATTTATTGTTTTTTTCTCTGTACCTCTTCCTCTTCCCGCACTTGATGTTGTTACTTAACTGACGCCCATTTTCCTTTTTGCTTTCTTTTACTTTTCAAGAATTTCCTAAAAAAAAGTAATTTATTTTGTGTGGGAAAGAGTTATCCAATTTGAGATGAAGTTTATTATGCTTGATTTGGTAAAAGAAAATAATTGATTAATGAAAAAATTTAAAAATTCATTATAAATGGCCAATAAAACAATTAAATTGAACTTCAAATAGGATACTATCATTTGAAGATTTGAAATAAATAATAAAGATGTTCATAGTTATTTTTTGAAATAAATAATAAAGATGTTCATAGTTATTTTTAATAATTATCAAAAGAAAAGTATAATATAAATTGTTTTGTATCTACATTTAAATATGACAAAAAAGAACAATTAATTGGAAATATTTTACTTTAGATGAATTAGGACTATTAATAAAATTGGTGAATAACAAAAATAGAAAAAATTATATAGAAACCCTTAATAATCACTTATTACTATATTTAAGAAAACCTTTCAAATTATTAAAATAGTCATATATTTCAAAATAATAATTGCCTAATCCATTAGGCACATATAGTAAAAAAATAGATAGAAGAATAAAATATTACATATCTTCTGTTACCTGCCCAAAGTTCAAATTTTAATTTAATTGAACATTTATGAAATGAATTAAAATATCAAGTTTGTCAACATAATTTATTTCTGACCAATAAGACAGAATTGGTTAATTTCTTGTAAAAAAAATAGTTTAAAATAAATTAATTTAATTATTACAATTTTGTAAATAGTATACTTTATTATATCAAACTGTCAAAATTTTAAAGGCAATTCTACAATATATTAAATATATAATTGGTTAAATAATATATTTAGAATTCATAAAACCTTTCCCATACGCATATAATTACCATATTTGGAAATTAGCCAAGGAAAGAGAAAAATGAGTTCGCAAAGGACACTGAGAGGTTCAAGCACCTCTTCCAGGCCCAACTATAACATCAG
>CAJVPV010002351.1:0-13293 GCA_910591835.1 Acaulospora morrowiae
TGTTTGATGTATGTGTAATTGATAATTATTCAATAAAATCCTTGCATCTAATGTCATTCTACTATAAAAAAAAAAAAAAAAAAAGAAAACTTCAATGCAATAATAGATCCAAGAACAAATCATAAAATAACAAATATTATCAAGGAATTTGCCAGATCAAGTGATTCCAAAAGCAAACTGTTTTACTATATGACAAATTGAAATTTAATAGATTTACATCTTTGAAAACCAACAGATACAATGCATACTTGAAGAAACAAAGCTAGTTTCAGCAGGATAAACTATATGTAGAGATCCTACAACATAGTAAACAATATACTTCAATTTAACAATGAAGACTTTTAATCAATATTTAATAGTAATTATACAATACTATCTATTCAAATAATACATATACTATGTTCAAAGATCATCAAACAACCATAAGTACTTACAAGTCATATAGGAAAAAAATAATCAATCTTTCCAAAATAACAAAAGCACAATAGAAAAAATATATATATAAAGTAAACCAGAAGCTATAACAAAGTAATATCCAATATCAAATTCAAATTATGAACTTCAATTTGATTAACAACAATAGACAAAATCAATTGGTTTAAGAAACTTGAAAAACCTTTAAAAAAGTTCTAATAGCTTCAGTCTTCAATTACCTTCATTATAAAAAAAGAATAGCAAGAGGATTAAGTCATTTGTGAATTTAAAAAAAAAGTTACAGAGAGAAAGATATATTCTATAGCTACTGGTTAATTATCAAAGCAGTTTGTAACTGATCAGAACTAAATAATCCAGTAACTGGCATAACAAAAAGAAAAAAACTGTGAAAAGAATACAAGAAAATCAATAAAAACATTGTTCTAATTATACTGATCTTCAAATCAAGCCATGATATTATAAAAGCAATAAAAGAAAATGAAAAAGAAAATCAACTGAAGCTATAGCTTAGAGAAATGGCCAAAATATTGAAGAAAATATGTTTAAATGAAGAATGGAGTAGAACAAATGCTAAAATCAAAAAGGAAATTCAAAAAAGATATAAAAATCTCAAAGAAAATCAAAGAAAGATAATACAAAGATTAATAAACAATTTCTATAGCAAAATAAGTATAGACCAAATTTGTATTCAAAATAATCTAGGTAGAAAATATATTTTAGTAAACAAAGAAGAAATTCTTTGCCAAACTGAAGTATACTACAAAAAAGCATTCAAAAAATGAAATTGTAACTTTGAATCATTAAATAAGAAGTGAAAAAATAATACAAATCTATAGATGAAATAAAAGAAGAATAATACAATAGCATGGAAAACATGATTTCAGAATACAAATTAAAAGAAGTGCTTAAAGACCTATCTAATAACAAAGCAGCTAAACCTAATAAAGTCAAATACAAGATGCTCAAAAACCTAGAAACTCCTGGAAAAAGAATACTGTATCAACTTATAAATGAATACTTAACCTATAATACAATCCTGCAATATGGAAAGAAAGTTTACTTTATCTAATCTCAAAAAAAAAAGAATGGCAAGGTATCCTAAGCAATACTAGACCTATTATACTTCTGGATGTCTCAAGAAAATATTTTATTAAGATAATTACAAATTAACTATCAGCCATATGCAAAACATACAACATTCTAAAATAAGCAAACTTTGCCAACTTACTAAGAAAATGTATATCAGAACCTATACACTTAATGAATAATATCTGTGAAGAAGCTTAAGAAAAGAACAAGAAACTGTGAATTCTATTCCAAGACATAGTCAAAGCATATGATACTATTAATTTAGATATGTTATAAAGAGCCCTTCTAAGAATCAAGGTTTTAGCAAATTTTATAATACTAATTCTGGATCTCTTTATTAACAGATCAATTCAGATAATCACTGATATAAATATAATAAAAAAAATAGTTACAGGAGATGATATAGATCAAGGCAAAACAATTTCTTCCTTACTGTTGCATATTTTTTATGATCTGTTACTATATAATTCAAAAGAATATTCAACTAGGATATTTTATGAACTGTGAATGGAAGTTCAATCTAAATAAAGAAGAAAATGTACAATACTTCACAGTTTGCCAAGCAGCAATAGCATATATGGATAATATTACATAAATTGCTAGATCTGTAGAAAACATAAAAAATATCTTGAAAAGAACAAAGTGGTTCTATACAATTAATGATTCTCAGATTAATGACAACAAATTGGTTTTAATTACAATCATTAGCCACAATAAAAAACCAAACTCAATATATATAGAAATTGATTAACAAGATATAATTGAAAGTAACCAAAATAGCTTCACTAGGTTTTTGGGTATATGGATAAGAAGTAAAAAACATATTAAAAATACAGTTTACCAAATCAGACAAGAAATTGAAGCAGTGATACCAATTTTAAAAAGGAAGAAGATTATAGATAAGCAAATGAAATATATTGTAAACAGAATCCTGATCTCCTATATAGAATACAGAATGCAATACTGTTTTATCAAACAAAATATCTGTAACAAACTAACAGTTCAATTAAGAAAAGTATTTAAACAAGCTGCAGGAATAGTTTCAACAATTCCAAACTTGACTATACACCATAAAAAGATCTATAACATAAAGAGTATTGAAGAAATTCAAGTGGAAAATCAGATCTCAAACTTGCTTAATAGATTTAATAATATAAGACCATCCAGCATATCCATATTAATTTGTCTCAAACAAATTCAAATCCAAAATTGGAAGCCTAGTAATATACTGATCAACAAAATTCCTCGATCTTTCAAATGCTTCAAAAATTTCTCAGCTCAGATACTTAAAGCAACTAATAACTTGGAAATCACAATATTCAATTTTCAATAAGCAAACAACTTTAACTGAAAAGAAAAGTCATTATTTATCAAGAACAAGCTTAATGATACAAAATTGTATTTCAAAGCAGTTCCTTTACTAAGAAAACACAATATTATATTTATGAATCAACTTATTGATAAAGATACAAAAATAATATTACTATGGAAGATCATTCAGATCCTATTTAACTCTAGTAAAGAACCTATATCATCCTGGTTTAAAACAATTAAATTTCTATATATAAATGAGTATGGAGTCTTAAATGAGAAATGGCAAAACTGGAATTGGAAAAAACAAGACAGAAAGTTCTTTTCAAAAAACTTAAACAAAGACCAATATTAATGGAGTTAAAAAATCATAACCAAAAATAAAAATTGTAAAAAAATCTTATAGTATAAAAATAAAGACAATTTAAACTTCCAAGACTTCCAAATAAAAGTTTATCATATAAAAAAAAGATTTAAGCTAGACTCAACTAAACTTTAAAAAGTAGAAATTACTTCATAGTCAAACCCTATGGATTTAATAGGAAATTCATTAAATCAAATAAATCCTATCAGAGGTAATAAAAGATCACAGAATAAGCCTCTAGCTATTGAAATTCTTAACCAATATCCAACTCTAAGAAAGTTCTCCAAATTAGAAATTCCAATTAATCTTTATGTTCTGAAAAATCAAACCAAGAAAACATTAGAAAACTTTATAAAATGAGGAATTATCAACAATTACATAAGAGTGATTAAAATAAAAGACTTTGGAATACAAATAATTAAAGACCATATCTATTTTCCAGAATATATCAAAGCATTTGTCAAAGAATATAGAATAAACAAATATATGTAGTAACTATCAACAGACCTACTGCTTCTATACAGATGGATTCTTTGAAAAAGCAAAAGATCAAATATTAAGAATAGGTGCAGCATAGTTAGAAGAAACCAAATTCTAGAAGATCTTTTCAAGCAGGAGTGGACAACTGGCCTTCAGCATTGCAAACAAAACTAATAACAATTATTCTGACACTCTTAGTCATACTACAAAAAAGCCAAATAGAAATTCAAATTAACAATAGTACATGTATTAATACTCTCTAAATACTATAGAACTCTTGAATCAAGGATATAGGAAAAAGAAATAGAAAGTGCAAGAACTGGCAATTATGAATAAGATGTATTGACTTAATATAGAAGAAACAAATTACAGTTCAAATAATCAAAGTCAAAGTATACAGCAATGATATGAGTAATAATAAAGTAGATCTGCTGGTAAAAAAAGCTAAAGAAGAACCTGATGTTATATGGACTAAGTGATATTGACAAAAAGCCCTAATGACATTCTGCTGGAATGAAATATTTATAGATATAGGAGCAAGAGAATTCATTAAGGAACTATACAAAAGAAGCATCTTAATGAAATGGATGGGTCAAAACCAAATACAAAAAAGATGGTTTAAAAAAATAAATGATCATGAAAACTTTGATTGGAGAGGATTTTGGAAGGTAAATAAAATAGGAGAAGCTTTAGAAACATTATTAAAGAAAACTAGAGAAAAATTCTTTCGAATAAAAATGATATATAATGAACTTTCAACTTTGGACAATATAAATAGACAATTTCTCAAAGAGTATGGAAACTTAATTAACTGTATATATTGTAGAAAAAAAAAGGAATTCCTTGAACATCTTCTCTTATGTTCTGATATTCTAAAAATCTGAAAGGAAATCTGAAATAAATTCAAGATCTGGTGTTATCAAATAAGACTCAAGAAGAAAAAAACTAAGGCTTACGAATCCATATTAATATGCTATTAGCAAAGTGATATACAAACAAATTCTCCCAAAGAAAAGATATTATAAACTTCAGCCTAGGACTATATCAAAAAAAAGATATCATGGAATAGATTTCAGCTATGGTAAAACTAAAAGTTAAGAATGGCGAAACAAAATTCCTATTATACAAATTATTAAGATTAGTTTGTAAACAGATTAGAAAAAAGATATGAAATGACAAATGTTCCAGGTTACAAGATTTGGAAGAAAAGCCAGGAATGAAGAAGCATCAGAAAGGCAATTATATGAAGACTGAAAAAAAGAAAAAATCAAAATCAAAAGAACATGAAGAACATGAAGCAAAAGATTCTGCAAATCAAAAAAAAGCCAGGAATAAAAAATTAAACCAAAGTTAAGAATAAAGCAAAATGGTGATTTGGAGATGGATCAAAAAAGAAAAAAAGTGGTTGAAAATATAATAAGTAGTCTAGATTTTGTTTAGATGAACCATAATAATAAACTGTGGATAATAATTCTTACTAGGGCTCCTAACAATATCACTTCGATACCAGTTCGATACTAGTTCAATACTTAATTTACTATAAATTTATATGAGTGGGTCACAACCCATATATTAAATTTACTATAGATCGGTACCATTTTGATACCACTTTGGTATCGGTTTGGTACTTTTCGAAGTCCTAATTCTTACCTTCAAATTCCAAAGATAAATAGAAGGTTAAGATAGTAACTTTTTTCATCTCCAAAGTTATACCTAGAAACATAGTCTAAGACAAGTATTCAAGGCAGTAGAATAGTTTATATAATAAAATGTATTATACATTATTTGTTTTCTGTAAAGATTTAATAAATATATGCACTTGTTTGACTACAAAAAAAAAAATAATAATAATTATGCATAATTCTAATTATATATGTTTTTGTATTATTATAAAAAGAAATTTGATCAATAATACAATTTTGAATTAAATAAATTTTCAATTTTTTATTATATATTACTTAGTAATTCTATTATAATATAATTTTTAAAAAATATTTGAATTCAATTTTATTATATATAGTATATAGTTCTAATATTTTCTCTATTTAAAAATATATTAGTTAATATTACTTTTGAAATCTGTATTTTTTTCTTGACTATCTTTTGAATTATTGATTAAATTTTCATAACAATTTTCAAAATAACAACTTCTTAATAAAATACTGTATTAGATTTTATACTATGTAACTATTGTAATTTCTATTTTTCATATTTAAATATATTATAACTATTATGTTTTTTTGTTCTAGATTTTACTATTATTGTAAATCTTAAATTGATTGTAAAATATTTATAATTTATATTACTTGTTATAAATCTTCTAATATGTTCTATTTAAATATTCATGTTTAATTAATTAAATACTTAAAATTCATTTGATATACTTTTTGATTAATATTTATTTAATTATTGTATAGAAATTAATATTGAAAAGTTTTATAACTATGACATTAATTACTATAATATTTATGATTGTATCTAGTTCTGAAAGCTTTAAAGTTATATTTGTTAAGTCATTTTTTATTAAGATACATATTTATCTTTTTTTTTTTTTTTTTTGTACAAAAACAATTATTAGTCTTTTATTTTATTATAAGTAACTTACTCATTACAACAATTTTATAATTACTAGATTAAACTATATCTCTCTTAACTAAGAAAAATTTAATACAAAACTCAAAATTGATCCAACTGTTTAAGTACCTATTAACTACTCAAGCTTATAATAAAATTATTTCAAAACTTTATAAATTCTTGAGCAGTGCCTAGCAGGAGATTAGGAAAATAGAGAGTATCCAAACATATGAAGGTGTTGCAGCCAAATATACAAGTTTGCCTTCAAGTTATAATTGGGGTTTGGCATACTTGCTTTTCAAAGTTGGCTTGATGTATGGCAAGTGAAGTTAGTAAAAGAGAAAATATAGATGGTACTATCTTAATATATAAAGGTATTATAGCTACTTTATGCAAATTGGTCTTCAAGTCACAAGAAAGATTTGATATATCCATTGTTCAAGTGTGGCAGAAGTGTTTAATGGATAGAGTTGGATTGGATTTTCATATAAACATTGGTATTTAATCTTGCATATAAGATCTACATTGTCGAAAAGTAAATGAATATCATTACCAGCTTATTTGTGAGGGTAATTAGAATCTCTAATCTTTACATATTGTCCTAATAGATTCCTATAAGGTGTAGTATCTAAAGATTCAGATAATAATAATGTATATTGATTTTTTAAATATATCTAGTCTAGTTATCAACAAGTAAATAATGCCAAATTTGGTAATAATAATTATGTTGATCTTTTGAAGTATAAGCCATCTATCCTTTTTTTAAAAAAATCATGAAAGAGAAAAACTTGTCAAAGTTCATTACTTGAAGAAGGTTATTACTTTTTATATAGTTTTTGAGAAAATGGAATCGATTGGCTAGAGGAGTGATGAAATGGAATATGGTAGTTTTAAAAAAAAAAAGAGGCCTAAACAAAAAAAACTTCAGGGAAAAGAAAAAACCCAACTTTGGCAGGAAAGAGAAAAAAAGAGAAGGAAAAGAGAAAAAGATAAAGAAGTATAAATAAAAAAATAAGGGGAGGAGAAAGGAAGAGGGAAATAAAAGACTTGTAATTAAAAAAAGAAAAAGAGGAAGAGGAAATAAAAAAAATAGATACTCAAAAGTTTTCTAAAAAGGAAATTTTCAAGTATAGGAAAGAGGAGTGGAAAAGAATTTTAGTGTATATTTATCTTTATTCTTCTTTATTATAATTGTTCTTAAGTAATCTAAAATAATCTATTATTAGATTCTTTATGGAAATTGATATGAATTCTGTTATATTATTTAACTTTGTTGAATTGATATATAATAAAAACTATTTTTTTTTATATTTAAATATATATTGATTTTCTTAAATTGGTTTTGTATAAAACTTCAAAAAGTATCAAACCAATACTAAAGTAATATCGAAATAGTACCAATCTATAATAAATTTAATATATGAGTTATAATCCACTTATATAAATTTATAATAAATTTAAGTATCAAACAGATATCAAAATAATATTATTAAGAGTCCTAGTTTTATATAATTATATAATTATATCTTTTTTAATATAGTAAGTTGAAAGATAAGTATGTATTGTTTTGAAAGATCTGAAATGTATTTATATTTATATAATTAGTTTATATTTTGTTGCTTAATTTGAAATATATATATGTTCATATTATAATTAATTCTTTGAAAAAAATAAGTTGGCTTAAGTTTTTTTGAAATAAATAAAAATTTTTTTTTGCAATATATGAAATCTGTAATAATATAAGTTATATATATTTTATTTTATTTTTTCTTTTTATTTAAGATTTTAAAAAAAAACTTTAATATTTTTTTAATTTTGTTTTGATATATAAGATTATTTAATTTATTGAATATAATCTGATTAGAACAAAGTTTTTTTAATATTTAGGAAAATATTTTATCTAATATATAATCAGTTAATAGCTTTATAAAATTAATACTATTTTTTTTTTCTGATTTACTATAAATTATTTACTTGTTTTTTATCTTTTTTCTTATAAAATTTTATCTTGTTTTCCTAATATAAAACAAATTATAAAAGAAATAATAGAATTGATTAATTTGAAGTAAAAGTTACTTGTTCTGTTTTGAAAGAATATTAGTTATTAGTTTCTTTTGACATTTTTTAGTTCTTGCAAATTGAATAAGTATTTGAATCTTTTTTCTGAAATTTCTTAAAAAAAATTTTTTTTTCTTATATATAATATATATATATATTTTTTTTATTGAATTGAAATTTTTTCTTTTGAAGTTTAAATTTTTTTTTACTTTTATTAAATTAACAACTATATTATTAATTTTCTAATTAATTAATTTTTTTTTTTAAATTTAAATATAAAAAAAATAAAACTTTAATAAAAAATATAAATTTCAATAAATCTTTTATTTTCTTTATTACTTTTTATAATTTTTTTTTAAAAAAATATTTGATTTATTTTTTTTAAAAAATTAATATAATTATTATTGTTATTTTTATTATTGTTTATTTTTTAATAGTTAAATTAAATATATCAAATCAAGTCTTATATAATTATTGTTATTCTAATATATATATATATACTGTATATATATATATTATAGTAGAACAGGCATTAGATATCAACTGTTTATTGATATATATGATATCACAATTACATCAAACATCTTCTATAATACTAGACTATAGCTTATACTAACTTTTCCTACTTTTTAATATCCCAGCGATACTAGTAACACTCTTGAAATGGATTCATATTTTTTAAGGAGGACTTATCTAGGAGATGGAAATTCTATCACTAGTTTTAAACTATCCAATCTACTGGTCCAATTTTTGTGTAAGGACAGTTAATACTATTGATTATCTCCTAAGTTACTTGTTACATTATATCTTTTTATACCTTCATTCTGTAGCAGAGAAAGCCTTGACAACGTGATACTTGTACTCCTTAGTAAATACTCCTAGGGCTTTGAAAAGTACTGAACTGGTACCAAAGTGATATCGAAATGGTACTGATCTATAGTAAATTTAATATATGAGTTGTGACCTACTCATATAAATTTATAGTAAATTAAATATCGAACTGATATCAAATAGGTATCGAAGTGATATTATTAGAAGTCCTAAATGCTCCAGTTTTGATCCGCTGGTTGATGCTAGCTACCAAATCTAGGGGCTCTTGTGATCAAGTGGGCATAACTCCTAAGGACCATATAGGCTATGACTTATCAAGTTCCCAAAGTCCTTTATCTCCTAGTAGACACTTCAGTTCAGAACCAGTTGGCGTTGACTATCAAATTTAGAGGCATAAATGTCAAGCAGAACAAAACTCCTACAAGTATAAACTATGTGATATATTGTATCACACAAG
Organism: Acaulospora morrowiae; assembly: GCA_910591835.1. Taxonomy (NCBI): domain Eukaryota; kingdom Fungi; phylum Glomeromycota; class Glomeromycetes; order Diversisporales; family Acaulosporaceae; genus Acaulospora; species Acaulospora morrowiae. The sequence goes on from CAJVPV010002351.1 coordinate 9,600, forward strand.
ACTTCAGTGTCGTTCAATATTTTCTTTATTATTTTCTTATTTAATAGTCGACAGCAAGGAAATTGATAACTTGGGATTGATTAAAATGGAATACAGCTCAGTCTGTATATTCAAATATGTGGATGGTTTTATGGCTTCTTTTATAGATAATCATTATGATACCATTCAGATGATTATCACACTACTATGCCTTTAACAGGAAGATCACAATCTCAACACCTGTTGGATTGGCATATAAAATGGCTTCTTATAAGAAACAACATATAATTGGTTATGGTGCCAGATATCATATTAATTCTATTTAATCACCTTCACATGGGGTTAAACAATATCTTGTGATCTGACCTGTGAAGCACTAACCACTGTACTATGGATCTACAGATCTTTTGTTATTCTAATATATTTATAAAGTTATATTTTATTGTATCTAATAATATAATAGCCTATATTAATATAATAAGTTTATTTTTTTCTTTTTTTTTTCCTCTAATCAAACTGTTATTAGTACATTTATTAATTCAATTCTGAATAACAATAATATAATATATAATATAATACTATATTAAAGTTAAACTATCTATTATAGCAGAATATCTATTAACAAGTTTTGGATTTATATATAATCCTTCAATCCTTAATATCAAGACTATTATATTGCCCACATGATTTAATTATTCATTAATTATTTTATTACAAGAAAGTAGGTTCATGAAGCTATTATTGCATGATACTAACTATTTTAGACTTTTCAAATTCCAACTCTTTAGATGTGATTATAAAGAATAATAGAATTGCTCTTTTTTAGAGTTAGATATCAAAATTTTAACTTTAAGAGATTAAAGCTAGCCTATATTCAAACTGTCATCTTGACACAATCTTGTTATCCTAAGAGATAAAAAAATTTTTATTTTTTTAAGAAGTAAAGAAAAGATAAAAGAAAAAGGAAAAGTTTATATTGGTAAATAAAAATCTATCTAAATCATTCACCAGTCTAATGAGAGTCTTTTTTGATCTTAAAAAGAAAAGAAATTAGTACAAAAGGAGAAGAGGAAGACTTTAAGCCACTTCTTATTAAGAGGATACCTTGACATTTTGCTCTTTTGCTATTATTCAATTATATTATCAGTTGTAATATAACACAATATAGAATATATGGGAGTATGTGTCTTGTTTACTTTTCTTTTATATATCGATCTACTAGTTCAAAATTTCAGCCAATTACCAATAAGAGATTCTGGTATAACAAAAAATTTAGGGTTAAATTGAGATAGGCAAAATTTCTCAAAAAAACTAAAAAAAAATTTGTCATATTTGAAAATACCATCACAAACATATATAACTAATAAGGAAAGATTGTATACCTGAGTAGATAAGTTTCTATCAGTTTATCCATCCACCTAAATCACAGGAGTTTTAACTCCAAGATTCTTATGAAGCTTGAAAAATATATTTACTAGTAATTTACTTTCTAGAGTTTCAGATCTAAGGAGAATATAGTGAAGTGTTTTTTAATAGGTTTCTTCTTTCCAGTAAGATGTTCTTATTATAAATCAAATTGATAAAGTTTTGTTTGTTTTGTTATTAAAATATATAAAGTTTTTAGAAGAAGAAAAGGTAGATAAGTAAGAGAGAAACCAATTTTCAGGAAATAAGATTTTTAAAGAAAGTGTATAGACTTTATTATCAAAAATAAAGAAATATTTTTAAGAATATTTGTTTTTTGGATTGATAAGGGGATCAGTGAAAAAAGTTTTTTTTATTAATATAATAAATTTATTTTTTATTTTATTTTTTTTAGGACAAAGTGTGATACACGCAAGACTTTATTAATCATTTGCAGATTATATGGTTATTACATGAACAATCTAATTAAACTGACGCTACCCATTCATTTTTACCCAAATACCAACTAATACCTCGGGGATGGGTTCATACTTAGGTTTATGCTATGTCTCCCTACTTGTAAATATAGGGTAAGGAAAATCCTGTCCAACAGTTGAAAAATCTTTCCAGCAATCTCCTTTTTGGTTTTTATAACCCGACTCTTTCCCAAAATTGGATCACCAATCCGGATTGCGCCAACATTAAGCAGGGTAATAGAGGTCCAATCGAGTTTCGGAGTCTGCCGATCCAGTCTTGGGTACTAGCTGATTGGGTATGACTTATTCAGGAAACCAGCCAACCCGAATAGGAAGGTTTGTGCTATGGAGTCTGCCATGCTAGGGGGTTTGTGAGCTTTTATTGGAGTTAGACCAGAAACCTTTTCTCATGCAACCTTTTTTGCTTCGATCTGTTTTCAGCTCGCGATCATCAGAAAGACCAGAGGTTCCATCTTCATGCAGCCTAACTGAATTTGGTTAAGATCCGGATGTCTGGGTATGACATTTGTGGCAATCCAGTAAATTCACAAATGAAGGATAAATTTATGCATTTTGCCCCCTGTGGGTATTGAACTAGGGACATGCATTTGGAAACCATGGAGCACTACCCACTGTGCTATTGATCCACTGGTCTAATATAATAAATTTATATATATTGTATTAATAAAAAATATAATATAAAATAATACTTATTAATTGAAAATTCTAATTATCTTTATTGAAAATTCCAATTATCTTTATTAAAAAAACTGGTATTAATAATTTTATATTTTTTATAATAATATAAATCATTTATATATATTGATAATTCAATATTTATATAATTCTTTATATTCTTCTTTATCTATTGGATACTTAAGTTACATTTGAAAAATAAATATATCAAATTCTTTATATAACTTAAAAGCCAACCTGTTGCAATATTTTTATACAAAGAAATAATCAATTTATCTTTACTTTATTTTATTATTTTTACTTGTTATACATCAAGCCAACTTTGAAAAACAAGTATGCCAAATTCCAATTATAACTTGGAGAAAAACCTATATACTTGGCTATAGTATCTTTATACTGTATATTTGAATATCAATTATATTTCTAGTTCTTTATTAGATACTATTCAAGATCTTATAGATTTTAATGATTTTTTTTATGTTTTTGAATAGTTTAATAGGAACTTTAATAGGAAACCTTTTTTGTATCTAATATTAAACTCTTCTTAGCAAAGAAAAATGTACTGTATATTAACCTAGTGATTATAAAATTGCTATATTAGGTAATTCATTGTAATAAACAAAAGATTTATAGTTGTCAAAGTTCAAAAAAATAATAAAATTTGAAATTATTGATTTATTAAGTAAATTTCCAAGTTAAACCAGCATGCTAACAAATTACTAGTAAGATATAATACATTTTATTGTAGATACAATGGTCAAGTTAAATAAATGAACAAAGCTCTCTTATTTGTATCAAAGAATTCAATGAGTGCAAATTTCGTCAGATTCACATACATTACACTTCACGCGCTGTGCCACGCGAATCTTAAATGGATCTCCACCCCATTCTTCAAACAATACCACAATATTTTTACGATCTTCTCCGCAGCGCTTCGTCCATTCAAGTGGAATATGATAATACCGTTGTGACGGAATATCATATCCTACTCTACATTTGATGTATGGATTGTACCAGCCCGCATAATCTTGATCCTCCCTTGCGCGCGGGTCTGTAGGATGCGTGGCAAGCTCTAGCCAGTACCTCCCAAGATGTCGCCCATTAACCCACACATTACCCTTTCCCATCGATATGAGATC
>CAJVPV010002352.1:0-13292 GCA_910591835.1 Acaulospora morrowiae
AGCTATTAATGATTTTAATTTATTGATAAATGAAGATTTATCATTATCAAATTTTAGAAGACTTTCTATTGATTTTTTAGAAAATATAAATCAAAATGATGATAAAATATTATATACTTCTAACAAAAGAAAAAGAAATTCATATTTTACTAATCCTATTAAAAAAAAATAAAAATAATATATATATATTATTATTTTCATTATTTATTATTTAAATATTATTATAGAAATACTTTTTCCGCTGATTCTCTTGTCAATCCAAAAAACAGACGTTCTCAAAAATATTTTTTTATTTTTGATAATAAAGTCTATATACTTTCCTTAAAATCTTACTTCCTGAAGGCTGGTGCCTCTCCCACTTGTTTACTCTTCCTTCTTCGAAAAACTTTGGATATTTTAGTGACAAAATAAACAAAACTTTACCCATTTGGTTTAAGGCAAGAACATCTTATTAGGAAGAAGAAACCTGTCCAAAAATATCCTTTATGACTCTCTTCTTAGGTCTGGACTTCAGAAAGTGAACCACTAGTGAATATATTTCTTAAGCTCCATAAGAACCTTAGGTCCACTGTAAGCAAACACCTTCTGCTTGAGGTGGATGGATAAATTAGTTGGTGCCTACCAAGTGAATGCAATTCCCAAGCTCCATAAGAATCTTGGGTCCACCATAAGATTCAAAACTTCTGTGGTCCAGGCGGGTGGATAAGTTAGTAGGAATCTATCTATTTAGGTATATGATCTTTTTTCACCAATCATACATGTCTATGGTAGTACTTTCAAGTATATAAAATTTTCTTAGTTTTTTCTAAGGAATTTTGCCTACCTCAGTTTGACCCTGAATTTTTTGTTACACTGGATTCTCTGATTGATGATTGGCTGAAATCTTGGATTGGTTGATTAACATATAAAAGAAATATAAACAAGACACATAACCACATGTGCCTCGCATTGTACCACATTATAACCGATAATGTAATTGGATAAAGCGAAAGAGCAAGGTGTCGAGGAGTCCTCTTAATAAGAAGTGTTTGAAAGTTTTCCCCCTTCCCTCTTGTGCTGGTTTCTTTTCTCCTCAAAGTCAAAGAAGGCTCTTATTAGGCTAGTGATTGGTTTTGATGAGGTTTTTATATTACCAGCGCAAACTTTTCTTCTTTCCCTTTATCCTTTCCCCTTTTCTTCTTAAAAAATATAAAAAATTTTTTTATACCTTAGGACCACAGAGGTTAAGTTGGAGTGAACAGTTTTGATAAAGGGCTGGTGATAATATTGAGATCTACAAAGAACATGGGTCAAGATAGAGCAACTTTTTTCATTCCCCTTAATCACATCTAGAGGCCATTGGCTGTTGGTGGGTGTGTCGTATAAAGTTTAAAAGTTTATTCTATAGTATAGATCTGTCAGACATTGGTTTTGTCTATCCATTTGTATCTGGAGTTAATTTGAACCCTAGTTTGTAAACTAATTTGAATGTAAACAAAATTTTAATATATGACCTGATTAGGTGTAAAAAAAAAAAAATTATTTAAATATTATTATTGTTATTTTACAATTTATTTTTTATGTATAATTTATTTATTTAATAAAAAATTTTTTTAAAACATATTAGTTTTTTATTTATTTAATAAAACTTATTCAATTTATCACAAAAACTTATAAAAACATTAAATATAATTAACTATTTATTTATACTTTTATTATGCAAAAAAATAATTTAAATTATATTAGAGCAATATTGATTCTGCGAAGTTTAATTAGAAATTTCTCGCGATTTTGCAAAATTTGCGAAATTCGTTACGTGTCGATCACTATTGTCGATCACATGAATTATACATAATTCAGAAATTTCACTCGAATGCATGCCTACACAGTCGCTGTACAAGTGCGGTAAGGATGCTGCATGAGGAAACATATTTCTGCACCTCAAAATAATAAAAAAAACTCTGCTATTGATTCGATTCTCATATGCTTTATAGTAACAATACCAATATAAAATCTCTTTTTGTTTAATTTTCATTGCTATATTAAATAGGTCAACTATATTTTGAACTATAACTTTATTAGATTCTGTTAAAATCGTTTCTAAAGAAAATTCAGAAATTTGTATGTCAAATGTATTATTAGATATAATGAATGGAATACACGAACTTTGTTCGATTTGTATACAAGATACATTAATTTCATTATTATTTTTAATGTAAACAGATATTTCATATCTTAATCCCTGTTCTACCTTCTGATTATAGGGAATTTTTGGCACGAATATATTAGCTTCTGCTATTTCGAAAGAAATGGTACTCTGTGCTTAATTAATAGACGATTCAGGTTTGAGACTAGAAGGCTTTATTTCTGAAATATTTAATTGACCTGATTCGGATGCAAAGGTGCCCTTACTCTGTAAGATGGAAATTTGAGACAAGTCAGGACATACATTCTGAAATTTTGATTGATCATTTTTCTGTTCAGAAATAACAATAGAGAGAGTATCTTAATCTTGAAATTTCTTTTCCCTATTTCTCTCGCTTATCATATTATTAACACATTCTTTATTCCGCAAATCCAGAAATTCATTTTCTTCCTTCTCTTCTAATAATATAGTTTCTGCGGGAATATGAGATATGGGGGTCTCCGATTCCTGGTGTATATCAGAATTAGATGTGTTAGATTCCTTATTACATGAGACTATCCATTCAGAGACATTAGAGATATTATTAGAATTAACTTTGGGAGAGGAGTGTAGCTCTATTGCATTTGCAATAATAGCACTTTGCGTCTGCTTTAGATTTACAGAGTCAGTGTTATCGTGACTATTAATTAATAAGGTAGGCATTTGTGGAGTTACTGATAAGACTGGAGAAACTGGAGATGGTAAAGTAATATTAGTAGTTCAATTTTGTTTTATTATTTGTTTTAATTTTATATTTTCGATCCTAAGATTAGCGATTTCTTCTATGATCTGTTTTAACTTGATATTTTCAATCTCGAGGTTGACAACTCGCTGTCTCAATAATTCAAGCTCTGATGACATGTTTGATAATAATTTTTATATAAAGCACGATTTATTTAAATTATTAAGTTAAAAAAATTACGTTTCTGTTCCAAATTGGAATGCAAATTACATAACTATATCGTAACACACTATTATCCCAGCATCACATTTGTAATCAACCGTGATGTAGCCCGTGATAGGCCTTAATCGGCATTAGCTAGCATTTTATAATTAATTAACTAATAAAGATTTATATAGACTAAGTCGGTATAAGTTGATATATATGTACTGAAATCTTTATTGCATGAAATGCACGATCTAGAATCACTAAATTTTGATACGAGCTAGCATATACTGCCAAAAAAAATAATAAAAGCTATATACATTTTTTGCGAATCTATCTAATTATTTTCACTATGACTCATCGGGGAGTGGATTCTCAGCCTTTAAACCACGTCGGGCGCGTGACAAATCTAAAGAAAATACTCGATGAGCGAAGCTAGTACAAGGTGCTAAGATCTGTTTTTAACTTATATATTAATACCATATAAATTACTTACCAACATGATTTCACCTACAATCGGATGATGCAGGTGGAATTCGTATCTGCCATGACTTTGGATTCGAAAGTTAAATCTGATGATTTAATCCACAGGCATCGTTTAAATCTTGTTAGGGAATTGAAGAGACAACCAACCCATGAGCATATCTCTCTATTCGTTCTTTACGATCTTTATATACATTAGTAAAATCTCGTAAATGATGAAAGAACGAACCATGTACAAAATACATGATGCTATACCTAATCCCTCGAATTACTGGAAAATTTCCATGAAGTAGAAGCTGTGAGGAAAATGCGACGACTTGTCCAGGCTTGAGAAGTATTATGAGCTGGAGTTGTGGGAAGCAAAGTTCACCTCCATCAAAATCTCCAAGAGTGACTAAGCAACATAATGAATTCGGCTCATCATGCTCATCCCAGTGAAAATCACTTCTTGTGTTTAAATTGATCGTGATCATCGGAATGGTCTTGCTTGCTCAGGTGGTTGTCCATACCAGTGATAATTCTATGAAGCCTTAATCTGAATTTAAAAATAAATAACATATTTTGAAATGGAGATTTGGTTACCTATAGCAGGCTCGAATTACTTTATTTCTAATATTGGACATGTCAAAAATGGAAATGGCAGGATTTCAGAAGGAAGTATTTTGAAAGGGCATGGTTATATACGAGCAAATATTAATATCAATGGACTTAATACGAAACCTTATATTCATAGACTTGTTGCAGAAGCATTTATTTCCAATCCAGAAAATAAGCCTTATATTAATCACAAAAATGGTTATAGAGATGACAATCGAGCAGATAATTTGGAATGGATAACTCCTAAAGAGAATGCTGAACATAAGGTATTCCCAAACCATGGTCGTGGCAGATCCAGAAAAATTGTTCAGAAAACTTTGGATGGAAACGTTGTTCAAATTTGGGATTCAATAACTCTTGCAGGTTATGCACTTAAGATTTCAAGAAACCATATTTCGGCATGTTGTAGTAGAAAGCGAAATATCGCTGGTGGTTGGTGTTGGATGTATTATGAGGATTATATAGAACAAGACCCTAATGAAGAATAGAGAGAAATAAAGGTTGATTTACGAAAATTTAAAGTTTCATCTCTCGGAAGAATTCAGTTACACAATAGTTTAATCTCTCGAGGATCATTACACTCAGGGTACCTCCGAGTTGAGAAATATTATATTCATCGGTTGGTAGCATTAGCATTTTGTCTAAAAGAGCAAGGAAAAGATTATGTAAACCATTTGAACGGATGTTCCACCAATAATAAAGCTTTGAATCTTGAATGGTGTACCCCGAAAGAAAACTCTTAGCACGCTGTTCACCTCGGACTTTGGGGTCATTGTCATCAACATGCTGTCAAACAGGTTTTTGATGATGGCTCTACTCAAGAATTTCAATCCATATCTGAAGCACAACGCATAACTGGAATTGATGGATCATATATTGGAAAAGTTTGCAAAGGGCGTAAAGCTCGTGCTGGTGGATATCATTGGGAGTATGTAATACAATAAGTATTGAGATATGTTCATATGCTTTTTCAGGTTAATTACATTAAAAAGATCTTTTTACTTTATCTGATTAGCAATGTGTCGAAGTTCTTCTGAAATCTGGCTCGTTTAGCGGTTTGGATTGATGATGTAGATGTAAGTTTGATTAAAATTTTTTCGTTCAGTTTTTTTTTCGCTTGCACAAAGCGGATAAAGGAACCAACCAGTGAAACTCAACATATTTTGTAGCAACGCTCACGGTCTAAGAATCACATTTAGAATTATGTGGGTATGATCATATCGTGGAAATCCAGTCAATTGATATTCTCTGTTTTTCCTATAAAAATTACAATAATTATTAATCAAGATCAACCTCCTGTACTTATCTTTGGTTAGACTTATGTAATGAAAATTGAGAAGGAAAGAATAATAAATATATACAAGTTGCATGAAAAGAATTATTTTCAACGTAAAATGAAAAATAGTAATTCTTTATTACAATAAATTGAATTTATAAAACACGCTATAAACTGCTCCCCAGCACCCATCACATTATTACGATAGCTGTTAGTCTTAACTTTCTCCTTCGTCTTCTTCCTGTAAAAGTGATTCACGAATTTTGATTAATGCTGTAAAAGCTGAACGTCTTCCGACTGGTTCCGCCAAATCTAGACCAGTTTTTGGATCACTCCTCCCCGGCCATCTTAAAATTGTAATTGACTGCTTTCGTGGTAAGCCCCTCTTAAGTTCTCTCCAATATGCTACAGGAATCTCAGCCTTGTAAAATGTAATAAACGAGGAGATGACACGAACAATGAATATAGTCTGATCTATAATTGTACGAGATCGATCATGATTTTCACATCCACACGCGAGTATCTCGGCAAGCATTTGCGATTCCCCAAAGTCAGGTGGCGAAACGTTCTTCAAATGCTTATCCTGTTAAGAAAAGGTTTTGAGTAATAAAAAATGTGGGCTCGTCAAACAATCAAAACATACAGACCTCTACGACTAAAATAGCAATATCATTCTTATCTACTACAAATTCAGGTTTTGCAGACACCTTCTTATCACTAACGGATAGCCTGTAACATTCTTTGGTGCTAGGTTTAGATATGATGAGGTTAAGAAATAATTAGAATACATAACAAAGATATTTTTATTATTCCTAACCTTAAACCAAATGGCCAACCATCAAATTCAGCAAAGCGAGTTAACATATGGTTTACTAATGAATCAGTCTTAGCTTCATCCGTGCCTATATCGAGACCTGCATTAATGACCACTCTGTGCAACTTTTTAACGAACGCTTTGACGTATTTATCCGAAATTCCATGAAGGTTGCTAACATCGAAATCGGGTCTCCGAAGCGTATCGCTAGAGAGATTGGGGAGAAAATAATCACGTGGAATGTTCGTGCCTAGACAATATTTAATTATATGTATAAGTTCGCTAAGAGGATTGTTGACACAAAGTAGTTCTTACCTGCAACATCAGGTATGACTTCGTTCTGATTGGAAGCCGATTTGAAGGTTGCATTTAGTGCCTCCACATCTTCTAACGAGAATTTGGATGCCGAAGAAGGGAGATCTTTTAAGCCATAGCTTGAACGGGCACTGGAACTGATTCTAAGGCTACTAACCGTAAGCGACTCTTGTCTCGCAATCCGTTTTTTAGGTGCAGGAGGGCTCACACCTTCGGTTTCGACCTTTTTTCGTTTTGACATCAGTGACACAATAAGACAAAAAAAGATACTGTAATTAGATTAATAGTCACGGGACATTTCCCTTAATCAAGACTCAAAATGTTATTTTTATAATACAATTTATATTGTGTGTAACAACAACGGGAGGGAAATGTCCCTTAACTGTTAATATGTTAATGATTTACAGCACATGTTATTCGTGTAACCTAATTTTTCAGTACTGGTTAGATTAAAATAATTTTTTTCGTTGATCTTTATATAGTTTCGGACGTAATGCTAATTCCAGTTAACTTTGCTCTATGTATTACACCCCTTATAATAGCGAAGCTAGTGTCAAGACACATATAGATGTAATAAAGATACTATAAAGGTATGATGAAGGTGCGATGAAGGTGCGACGTAGGCACGATGAACTTTTTTTTATATATAATTGTATGGGAAATAAGTGTATCTCAGTTACACCGCAACCATTTGACTGTCAATTTTTTGTGATGTGACTGACGATCAAATACGCTTATTAATCGACCAAAGAAAAAATAAAAATGTCGAGTATCATAACATTCATGGCATTGTCGCTTGCACTATGGCACTTTGATCGATAAATCGTTCTAAATGGATTAAAGTTCGATTTTCTTGATCCGTGACACATTCGGACTTTATCACGTACCGAAATTTAACTAATCCATCTAATGATTGGTGCGAACTACGTGAGGATATAATAAGACGAGTCTTTTCTCTTCAGGTTTTATATGTGATAACATTATTGAAGATATCTTTCTGATTTTTAATTTCTTGAAGGTCGAGAGCATGACTGAGTTTCCCCCATAAATTTTTAAGGTGGCGTCATACATTTCGTCTTTTAATTGGTCCCCAAACCCAATCACCGTCCAAAAGCGATCCACAGTTTTTTGTTCGAATCATCAACAGACAAATTGGATGTATCAACACTCTCATTCCACAAGTCATCACAAGCTAACCCATTAATGATATCACTATCGAGTAACATTAGGAAATCGGAAGGGACTTCGAGTGACCTAAGAGGATTATTATTGCCGAAAGCGGATACAAAGTGATTAGTCGATATTGCTTCATGGATTAATGTTTCGATTAGTAGACTTTTCGTTGAAATTTCTTTTCAGGTCTTGATTTTTTTTGATGAATTACTATCCATAGAGGTGAGAGGGATACTTATCCATTCTTTTTCCAAATAATTCACCTTATCACGAATACATAGGCCACGAGTAGCATACTGGGTTCTATGCTTAATTACAAAATATTTGTTTTTCGTAAATTAATGTAAACCAGACTTGGGTTAAAAAACCTATCTCTAGAGTGACAATATTATATTTTGAGGAACAAACAAATTATCTTAGTCAAAGCACAGGACGATTATGGCTTCGTTCTGTTCCACAAACCCATGCAAATAACTAAGACATTTATTTTATCAACACAAAAAATAATCTAGCGCAAAGAAGACTATATTATAAAATTCACGACAATATTTACTTGGGTCGGGTCAAAAAATATATCAGCAATATTTATTATCGAAGTCACTTCTGTGGATTTCATAGGAAAGCTTGTATCAACCTCCGGTTTGTGTTGGGTTAAAATTTCTTGTCCGTGTCTTTGTTTTTTGTTTCTACATGCTCGGGCCTGTCGTGATAACTTTTTCATAGCTTGGGTCTCCTCCAACGTAACGGCTTCTTCTTTTCGTTTATTAATAGATGACATTACTAAGCTTACGATGGTTTAAAAAAGGTCTGTAGTGTATTAATAATAAAAAGACAAAAGCAACACTATTCGACGAGCTGTTAGGATTTTATTCCTAGAGCCGATGTCCTACTCAAGATGAATAATGTATGCTTTCGCAGAAAAAAAGAAGTGCGGATAGTGGTGGTAATTAATCGTTGATTGGTAGGACGTATATATACAAAGATCAGTTAATAGTGCGCCAATCACGATACGTGAATAATAAAGGTTGAAATATACTAATGACTGAACCACCAATGTGTGTATTGCGTAATCTAATTTGTATTTTACAGTTTCCTATGGAAGGAAAAGTTAATCGAATGGATCAAAATAACCCAAATCATACAATTGAAATTTCTGTTACGTGAGAACGATATCTGATCGCGCAAATACCGAAACACTTATTTGATTATTAATATAATACGAAAAAATATAAATATATTTATACAAACACCAGGTCTAGCTTTATTAATACATGGAAAAATACACAGGTTAAATATACTATAGATAATGAAAAAATCCAAAGGATTCAAATCTAATTATCATACAGAGGGGATGATACTGTTGAACTATCTTCTATAAGCTTAATTGATTTAGGTAAGGATGCATTATGGAGCAAGGTCATATTAACAATAAGAATATTTCATAATATTAGCAAGGTCTCTATAAATTTTACAACAACAGAGGGAGTTGATTGTTGAATCGATATTTCTGATTTGTGGAGGTGATAATAACAATGTACCTCACTCATATCCCTAATAAGAACACTTAGATATATTTTCTTTCCTATTACCTATACTCCAATAATACCAAATTCATCCTTATCAGGCTTACAACTCTTACGAGTCCAATATATACCATCATTAATCTTACGCCACAACTTCACTTCGTCTTTTTTCTTTTGTGTTGTACAAGTCAGGCATGAACATTCAGTATATAAAAGTTCGTAATTTTTTCCACCACGTTTCATTATGAACATAATATCTGACTGTCTTCCCAGCCGCCCGTCACCCTTTCTATCTGCACTAGCACTGCTTTGACATTCAAAACTACTGACAAAGGTGGATTTTCCTAGAGGAAGACACTTTAAGATAGCTCATATAACGGGTAATATTACATTATTTACATAAGTGCCTTCACTTTGCGATTCTACAACCTTAGGATTAAATGCTGGATTATTTTATGCATTATTCAGAGTACCCAAAATTCTTGATGCAACCTTTGCAAGCTCCATATTTGATTCCTTTCACATTCCATTATGTATAAGTTTTCGTGGTAAACTGTCTTTACCTATCTCAATAAAGTTTTCTATGAATTCATTGCATTTTTCTTGTATAATATGTGAAAGAGATGAAGGTACCATTTGCCGCACTGGTTTCTTATAAAATAATAAATTAGAATGCAACTCTCATTAACTTTTTTTACCGTGCCATTTCCGCTGAAAAAAAAAATGCTCACCATAAAAGAGTCCCTTAATTGCGTAGGTAAATTTTGTACTAAATCTGAATCATTGCTAATCACTTGGCTAGCTAGAGGATCTTTCCAAGTTAACTCCAAAATGGATATATTATTTATACTGGAAAACAAATACTGGTAAAGCTGTACAGGGTTTTTTTTAAGTTTTCCTTTTAACGCCTTGATATTTTTTTCTATTTGATCAGAACTAAGAGGCCTTTCTTTATTTGTTTTCACCGCTCCAATAATACGTTAACTACAGACAGTTTTATATGAAATTTCGAACTAATACAGATATACAATTATTAATTAGTTTTCAAAAAATAATAATAAATAATTGTCAAAAAAACGCATGTGCCGTCAAAATATAAATAAAGCTATATCCTTGTGTGGTTAGCTACTTCAACACGCAAATAAGACTTTATGTGATACTAAATAACCACATTTATCTGGCCTAAATAACCTCCACACTGCCGAGGAAATTTTCCTGTGAGTGGGCTACTAGGATATTTAAACCATTACTTAGAACTGTACCACAACCCATGTTATTCATCATTCGATATTAATATTCTATTTACTAATAAAAGTTAGATAACTTACTTCGGATAGAATTTCGAGAAGTGTCATATGGCATGACGAACCTCGAATATTTCGATTATTAGTAAATACCACCGCCTGTTCTATAAGACCCCTCAACTCATTTTTTTCTATTCATGGATCGTCTTCTATAGCTTGGTAAATAACAGATCCAGCAGTTATGTGGTCTTCTTCTGCGTTTAATCAGGAAATTGTAAATTTTTGTTTGTAAATCAATAGACATATTAGCTTTGTTATATCTCAAGTTAAAATAACAAACAACCACAACGTAAATATACTATCCTTTTAAAACATTTCCACCCATTATTTCTACCTTATTTAGGTATGGGAAGAATAGATTTAGGGAATGTGAAAATGGAGCAATGCACGACGAAAAAAAACTTTTCACAAAGAAAATGTGAATGCCACGAGTTAGTCAATCAGATTTGGAATTTATAGCAACAATTAACAGGTTACACGAATAATTATGCATATGTAGATGTTCCAAAATCTTCAATCCATTAACTCAGTATTTTTATTTATATAATCAAACATTTGGGTAATTTTTTTTCAGATGAAATTTTACATAGCAGGACAGACACGAAGTGTCATTGTTTTACAATAGGTCTAACTTTCCTCATTTATAGGTTGACTACTTCCTGCATCGGCCATATTAACATCACTACCATTTTGTGATGCAGGTATATTGGATGATGATCCGTGCATATTACAGGTCAACTCTCGATAATTGTCCCATCACACAATTATCTATTAATTGATGATCGTAGGCATCAAAAACGATACTTTTATATATTACCATTTTTATTAATTGTGTTAATGATCATCGGATTCCAGGTACCGTGTATTTAGCTATAAAACGTCGGTTCTATTTCCGAAAAGATAGAAGTGCTTTTTCAATATTGGCATATTCTATTAAATAACAAGCTCTAAATTTTTATATATATAAATTACATCATATTTTATCACCAAATTTTAAGTTTTGTAAATTTATATTATAAATTAATAAAAATACAATCAAACAAAATTATTGGTTTTAATTTAATATTAGTAAAATAAATAGATAAATAATATAAAATTTTAAGTTTATTTAAATTATTTATATTGTAAATAATATTTTTATTGGTAAATATAACAAAAATAAATAAATAATTTCTTTAAAAACTCTATATAATTAAATTATATAAATTAAAAATTTTCTAATAATATTTAAATTAATTTTATAAAATTAGTTTATAAATAATATCTTTGTATATTAATAATTTATAAAATAACAATATTATTAAAAATAAAAGAAATATTTATAAAAAAAAAAGAAAATAATAATTTAGAATCGTGATCACGTGACTTACGCGAAACTTATATAATAATATTACTTTAATAATTTATAAAAAAATTTAGTATAGTTTATTAGTAAAATCAAATAAATTCATTAATCAATATTAAAAAAAAAATTATAAAAAAAAATTTAATATTTTATACATACAGTATATATAATCTAAAAAATATAAAAACAAAATATATTATAAATTTCAATAATAATAAATAAATAAATATGCATATAAAAATAAAATTTAAAATAAAATAATATATAAATATATAAATGAAAATAGAAATATTATATTATATATAATTATTCTTTGTAATTTAATAATTTTTGTTAAATAAATAAAAGAACTTCTATTTTATCACTATCTAATATAAAATTTGATTCTTGTTTTACAAATTGAAAAATATTATTAACACTTTCAATTACTAATTCTGGTTTGATTTTTTTATCAATATTTTGTTTAGATGTTTTTCCTTTAACTAAATTAATAATATATTCATTAGTTAAATTAATATTTTTTAAAGAATTATCAATTTTAATATATTCACAGCATTGATAATATTTTTACTTTCATAAAATAATTGATTAATCAAATTTTGAATTTCTTGTTCTTCTATTTCAAATAAAATTAATTCTCCAAATATAGTACTATCAGAAAAAGATATAGGTGGATCTTTAGATTCCAAAGATAATAATTGTAATAATAGTAAAATTTCTGTTTTTTTCCAAGAATTTAATATAGTATTATAAGTAACATTATTCCATACTTCAGAAATTTAATCTATAACATGCTTAATATTAATATCTTCTGATAATTCATCTGTTTCATATGTCAAATTAAACTGGTTCACTTTAAATTTAACAAGTAATTTTCTATATTGAACCTATAATTAAATTAAAAAAACTTTAATTATATATAAAATATATTAAAATTATAATTATTTATCTTAAAAGAGCAAATAATACTAGCATTTATTGGTTGCAAATGGGTAGTAGTATTTGATAATAAAGAATATAATATAATGTATGTTAAATTATTAGAAGTTAAACTTGATTCACTGCAATGTGCTAATACTTGATCAAATAAAAAAAGAATATATTAATTTCTTTTTGTTATTTATTGATTTAAATTAATTAAAAATTTATTCTAAATTTTAATAGTCATCCAAACTGTTTTGTTTCAATAATAATCAACAAAAATATCTTCTTTTCTAATATTTTTAAGGGTCGAAATGCTTTGTACAGATGAATTAATAATAGACAAATTTTAATTGTACCTACTGTTAAACCTAAAAGTTTAACTTTTCCGAAATAGGAAATTTCACACCAAATATCAATCTAACACATTAATTTGCTAATAATAGACCTATAGTATTTTTATCCGCTGAACAACTTTACTTAGAACCCGG
>CAJVPV010002353.1:0-13291 GCA_910591835.1 Acaulospora morrowiae
GGGGAGCTCCCAGGAGCGCTTGTTGCTTTGCTTCTCCTTTGAATTTTGTCAGTTACTAAAAAAGGAAATTTTTAAGCAATACAAAATTTTTGGGAAAGAGTTTTTATGATCAATTATTAAACAAGAGTTTATAGCTATTACATTAAAGATTTTTATATAAATAAGTTAATCCTAGCCTATTGCAACGTTTCTGTTAGCACCAACTTGTACCTAGTAGGTGATTCCATGTTAGTAATATTGAATAGCTAATGCCTATTCAAAATAATAATACAATTGCAAAAGTAAAAATAATTTTATCAATTAGATTATTATTAATTGCTAATGTATTGAGTACTTTATAAAATGTTGTATTATTGTTTTTAATATTGAGATCGCTCCTTATAGATTTAGTCTTTTTCCATTTGATTTCTGAGATTAGTAATGTGATGTGGTTGCTGACCATTCTTCACAAACTTTATAGAAAATTTTAAATGCTTTGTTTGACAAATCGACTTTATTGTTTTGAATTTTGTTTGGTGAAGGCTATAAATTGCCAAGTGCAAAATTCATTATATTAAATATTGATAACATAATAAATATTGGTGGTATTCTATTTCTGATATGATTTGCTTGGATTGAGTTTTTGTTTAGAAGATCTATAAGCTTTTCTTTTTTTCTTCTAATTGTTGATAGAGTATATGTATAAGAAGATATATATTTGGTCTTTCGAATATGCTTCACATCATGAGCAAAAATTACTATTGTACAGACTTGAATATCTCTTGTGAAGCTTAATTCTAGTAAATAGTTGGTTTGTGATAAGTTTGGTTTTGAATACTGGGAGACTTTTAAATTTCAGCTGGTTACTTTTCCTTAACTTTTTGTTAGCTTTGCAGATAAATTCTAATGTAGCTCTTGAATTAATATTTTAGATTACTAACTGATTTAGAAAAATGTCAAAGAAATTGATATAGTGGTTAATGAATTTGATCTATTGTGTTATGCTGGTGATATATATATAATTAATTAGTGGTAATGTATTATATATTTCTGGAAATATGTATAAAGTTGGTAGACTATTAGCAGGATCTGAAGATGAAATTCTCTTGTGTTCTTTTTTGTTATTTATTTAATTGCTATTTTATTGTTAATTTGCTATGAATTTATAATTCTAATATATCTGCTGTATGAAATTTTTACTTAATGATTAGTGTATTTTGGTAATTTCATATTTGGTTTGGTTTAAAGGTGACATTTGATTATTGAGCTGCTTAAAATTTCTTTATGGTTTTTAATAAAATAGACCAAAATGATAACTGTAAATTGGTATTTAATTTGCATTATACAGTTGTGTTTGGGTTTTGAATAATAATTTTTTTCTTTAAAAAAAAATAGTTGTTGTTATGGGTGTTGGCAAAGTTATAGAGAATTTAGTTATTATAATATATGGTAGGGTGGATAATAAAGTAGAAAGAAGGAAGAGTAGCACACTGATATTATTTAGAAGAAGCGATTAGTTACTATATACTGTTGTTCATATTGATTTTGTATCTATAATGTCTCTTTCTATAATGCAGAGTTGTACACTATAGAAGCATTACTGAATG
Source organism: Acaulospora morrowiae (assembly GCA_910591835.1). NCBI lineage: Eukaryota > Fungi > Glomeromycota > Glomeromycetes > Diversisporales > Acaulosporaceae > Acaulospora > Acaulospora morrowiae. Next base: position 1,587 of record CAJVPV010002353.1, read on the forward strand.
TCTTTGCTTGATAGAATTTGATGATATTAATCTTTAATTATCTGCTGTTGAGCTACATTTCTTCAGATTTTAATTAACTCCACTGCTCTATTATTAAGAAAGGCTCAAAATTGGGATTTTGGATTAGGTCCAAGAAGTAAGTTTTTTGTAATAGTTTAATTTGTTAGTGATATATTCTTGAACCATTTTGAAATTGGACCTGTAGATATATAGTCTCTATAGATATGGAGCTTATTCTATAAAAGTCTATTGTAATCATTATATCTATAAGTGTCTTTAATAGTTTTGATGTTTGTGTAATAAAGGAATAAAGCAATAGGTTTGTTGATGCTTGTTATAAGGCCAATTGACAGGTTATAATCAGGTATTTAAAATGAAAATGGATAAGGGCAGATATTGATTTGATATCTTTTGGCTATTTGTACAGCAAGTATTAACTAGCAATCTCTAAAATAGTATAGGTTGCAAATTGAACATGTCCATATGGCATATAATGCTTGAAGGAATTTGATTTCCTTAATAAGAGGAAAACAAGTTTTCTTGTTAACTAGTTTTGAAATTAGAAGCTTAACAGCTTGAAATTAATTCCAGTTTTTTATACTTATAAAGTTGTACCTTGATAAAATATTGTGTCTTGAGATAGTTATTAATAGTTTGTTATTTAATATCTTGATAAAAATTTTTCTTCTTGTTTCTATAAGAGATATGGAACATGTGTTAAAAAGTTCATATGTGACCAAATAATTTTTTTATATAAAAGAGTAACTACTAACTGTTTTCAAAATTTGAGAATTTGATTGTTAAGTATTGTTGTGGAAAAAATGGATAGGCATGGTGTGATACAATAACATGATACATTTATCATATATCAGTAATAGGCATTGAAGCTTTTTAAGCTTAGAATAATTTGCATAATGTAACAGTAGATAATTGTACATATTGCTAGTAGTATAAATAGATGTAGAATAGTCTAGTAATAAGCATAGCTTGTAATCTTGTAATTGGTAATTTTCGTTTAATAAAGGAATAAATTATTATTTGCACCTGTTACTTGTTCCTCTATAAAGACTTACTAGTGTTTCACATAAGATCAAAGGAGGTCAGAAAAGGAAACCGCAGTATAGATTAAGTACCAGACTAGTAATAGAAGAAAGACAAGTTTGTAAAAGCACTTGGCCAAATTATTACATATTTCAAGGGAGAAGAAAAATTTACTGAAATCTATAGTTACATGAGTATTATTTTCGAGATAACAACAGACTCATTAAAAATAATGATAACAATATTGTTTTGCAGTTGAATTGAGATTAGTTCAGACTTCATATAGGATGTGTGTTAGTTTGGGAGCTTTCTATTTGGGAAGATCAAAAAGAACTTGATTGATTTTTTCTATTGAGATTTCATAATGCACTTCTTTGAATGTGTTATTTAGAAGATTTTCATTTGGCAGATATTTTTATTGCCAATTTTCATTAACAGTGAATTGACTGGATACTAGAATATTTTCGAAATGGTTGGTTATAATTTCTATAAGTTAATTGGGATCATCTTGCAATTGGTCTTCATTAAGAGAATTGAGAGATCTAAAGTAGATTTAAGATTTTCAAGAACCTTTTTGAGTGCATTCTTGGGTTTGAACCAAAACCTGATATAGTTGTTTTGAATATTCCTTTGTAGTTCATTAAGAATAATCTTATTAACCTTGACTATTTTTTCCTTTAGGAGAGTCTTAAGGATTTTTTTAAGAAATTTAAGTGTAGACAGATTGTTAAAGAGAATCCTATGTGTACTGTCTGTAATAGAATGAAATTTATTAGATTTTTTATTTCCTGTCATTAAATTGATGGCTTTTCTGAGAGATTTGATTGCATTCTCATAATGTTTCAAGAGATTCAACTTTTTTGTTGAGATTGATTGATCTCTTTTAGATATATTATTATTTATAGCATTTTTAACTATTGTGTTTAGTATTTTCCATAATAGGTTGGGTATTGCTATACAGTGTAGCTCTACCTCTTCTTGTATTGCCTAAAGTTGTTTTTTGCTAGTATTCTGAAATTGGCAGGTTTTGATTGAAAAGAAGATTCTATTGGGTTTGTATTTGAACAAGCCTAATATTGTATTAATCTACTTGTAATCTGTTGATATAACATGCTGCTCTAATATCTTGTAGCAAAGAATTTTGCTAGCAAGATTTTTGGTTATTCAAATCTAATTAATTTTTGATGCACTGGTGAATGTAATATGCATATATAAGTTTTCCTTGCCCGTAACTTTGACAATGTCTATGAAATTAGATAAGTATTTATAAATGTTTTTTTTAAAAAGAGAAGAGTGTATATTGATTGAAGGAGCTGTTTTTGGATATGAGTTAAAGTCTCTAGCGACTATGATATGCTTTTTGTGATATTGTTAAATGAATTTTCTGATGAAAGATACTACTGTTCTCCTTACATTTCTCTTATGGAGTAGTTAGCTAGATATTACTATAATATCTACTTTTGGCTTGAATTTAAGATATGTGGCATATCAATATTCATTTATTGAAAAAGTTTTGAATATGTGTGTGGCTATAGATCTGGCTATAATAATACAAGCACTATTGGTTGTTAAGTTACTTGGTTGACTTGAGATGATTATATTGTTGTTTGATGTTTTTAGTAAAAGGTTTGATAAGAAAGCTTTTGTTTCTATTGCACACAGGATACTTTTTTCACTTTTTATTGCTTTGTTAAGTTCACTGAGTTTTGCTTTTGTATAAGTCCTCTTATATTAAGAATTGTGATATTAATCAAGTTCTTTAAAATAGTATGGATTCATTAAAAAAAGGTTGGGAGTTAGACTGGTTTATGTTTATTATTAAATTAGTTTTAGAAGGAGAGTCATTGCTAGTTCAAGTGACTCTAGTTCAGTTATTTAAGAGGAAGTTTGATAAAGTAAAAAAATTTGTTTAAAGTTTTAATATTGTATTCAGATAGGAATTGTCTATAAGAGGTAGTGTGATATTAGCATTAATTTTAAAAAGATATTTGATAACTTCAGTAAGATCTGATAGGTCTGGTAGTAGTGAATAATCAATTCTCTTGAGATTTCTCTGAATATTTGTTTTTGATTTTTGCAATGATTTGTTTAAAGTCAAGTGTTTCTCTATTCATTTGGTCTTTAAAGATGCCCAATTCTGCTTCAACTGTGATAAACTTATTTGGTAACTTGGATTTGTTAGATTAGATAAGATTATTATTAATTCATTTTGGTTCAAGAGATAGTTTGCTAAAGAGCTTATATTTCAGATCCTTGATAAGTTCATTAATTTCTTCTTAAGTAGTGACTGGTAAAGAGGTAAAGTTGTTTTCACTATATCAGAAGGTAGAAGTAGACATTTCACCTTAATATAATCAAGTAGAAGTCATTTTACTGCATAATTGTTGTTGCTAAGAAATTGAACTTCTTTTTTGAAATTATTGATACTATTATTTACAAGAAAGTATTTGGCAATATATGTTGATAATCTTTGTATGTAAATGAAAGTTGGAGCTTGGGTAAAGGAGATCAAAGTATTAGTTAGGAAGTTTGTTTGACACATAATAGAATTCTCTGAGCTTATCAACTCAGAATTTGAGATCTGCAGGTTTACTTCTTTCTATAAGTGGGAAAATATGTTTTGTTTCTTTATTAAGTTCTAGGAGGTCTGCTGGAAAATCTGGTATTTTAGCGAAGTATGAAGTGGACATTAAGTCAAAGTTGTAGAAGGCTCTAAAACTGCTTGTAACTTTTCGAGTGTTGCAGGTCTTTGTAATTGGAATAGTTTTGGAAAGTCTTATTATGATTGATATGGGATATTCTTTGAATCCTTGGAAAGTTCAGATAGATTTTTCTGAATTATAGCTTTGCAGGTTTGATAGAGTTCTTAATAATTAACTTTTTCCAGAGATAAGTCTATAACAAAGTTAAACTTATATTCCAGTAGTTGTATAACTTGCCAATATTTGTGAAGATTGAGATCTGTAGAGCTAAAATAAGCAATAAACAGTACTTTGTTAATCAGTTTTCTGATTTTATATTTGATTAATCTTATAATATAGCCCAAGTTATTGGCTTGACAATAATTGAAGTAAAATTTATCTTCAATGAATTTATATTTTTTTTGGTATTGTCCTTTAATTAGTTTATCCTTGGCAAAAGTTTTGAAAAAGTTATAGTCTCTGTATTTGATTTTTGCAATGATATTTTTTAGAGTTATACTAGGGAAACCAGTTGTATCAGCTTTAATTTTGAGAAAAAGGTTAACTATATCTTTAGGAGTTCTATCACATTTGTTGAATTCTTTACATAGTTTCAATATTTTTCCTATTTATTAGGGGGGTATTATTTCTAATATTGTTTGTATTAATAAATAAGCTAGTTTGTGCTGATTCTAGCACTTTGATAGTTTTATCAATCCAGGAGTTGGAAAGGGATTCTAGAGTTTTCACTGATTGGATGAAGAAGAGATAATCATTAATTTTCATATTGGAGTTAGAATTGACTAGAGTATTTGAGTTTAGAAGTGTATATGATACTGTATTGAAGTTGTTTGATAAGTGCATAGTGTTAGATGCATGTGGGCTGGAGTGATTGTTCATGTGCTCAGGAGGTATTGCATTTGTGCTGAATTAATTATTATTATACTTAGGGGGTGCTGTGTAAGATATTTTATCATCAGAATCAAGTTGCATACTATTGTTGATAATTATTTTCTCAGTTGATACAGAAGTATTTGGAGGAGATATGGGAGTTTCAGTTTTTCACTTCAAGATAAAAATATTTTCCTGTTCATTGATATTGATGTTGATTTTATTTCAAGAAATATATAGGCCAAAAATAAGATTTAGTTTGAGAAGTTCTTTCATGATGCTTTTTCTGTCTATATCCAATAGTTTAAAAGTGTGTTGTTATTAAAAAAAGTGTTGATGGCTTTCAGTGACATGGAATTGAGAAAGAATAATTTTACTTTCATATAGTGATTACCAAGTTTCTTTTTACAAACTTCAAAGAAAACTGAAATAACTTTCAAGTATTTATGTTCATCTTCTTGAAAATAAACTGGTATGAGCCAGGTTTTGGATGAGTTTTCTAATTTTGGAAACAAATATACATAATTGGAATGATGATATAAACTATATTAATATTGTTATTTTTGTAAATAATTACAGCAAGACATTTTCTCAACATCAAGCAGTATGTGTATAAACTTAGTAGGCTGGCCCTTGGAGGATTTAAACGATTCTTCAGAGTTCTTTGCTGTTTTTTTGAAAAGAAATTTTGTATTTTCTTATTTAATGATTTTTCTTTTATATGCAGTATTTGAAAAAAAGTTTTTTTTTTAGTAGATAATTATTATTTATTTATTTGATTTGTATATATCAGTGTATACATTGTGAAAGAAACAACATCTCTCATATATAAATACAATGAGTTAAATGCTAGCTTGTCTACAGTAACCATATGACTAATATTAAAAAGAAAATTTAAAACAATATAACTTGTCAAGTGGCACTGAGCAGCTATGAATACCTATTCAATATTAAAATAATTAGAGTTATAGTTAAGAGATAAAGATTTTAGATTATAGATATATTTAAAATAATTATATTTAGATTGAATAAATGCATTAGTAACAATGGAAAGACAAATTAATAATAATGTCTTCTGGTGGATTAGTGTTAGATACATCTTTGATTTATGAGATGTTCTTGTTATTTGATTTAGGAGAATTAGATAAATTGGATAGTTTGATGTGATTTTACTTGATTTTGGTAAGCAGTAAAGTGTTAGCTGTAGAGCAGCATGATAATTTAAAAATTTTACAATTATAAAAAAATAATGTTTATTTACTTAAAAAAAATAATAAATTAAAGTTTATAAAAAACTTATTCTTATCAATTAATTTTTCATTTAAAAATTTCTTTATTTGATAATAAACTTTTTCAAGAAACTTTTTATTTTAAGTACTTTCAACTGCTAAATAACTTTAATAATAAAGCACTATATAATAAATAGTAACAAGAAACAGTTCCTATATGCTACCATTCATTAGAACTGGAATCAAACTTTTCAAATTTACTACTTTAATTTCAATATTAATAAAATTATTTGAATAAAATTTGGAAGAACTCCTTATTACTAACTTAATAAACTTTTTCAACTAATTCCTTATTGTTAAGAAGAACAAGACATCTAGAAAATTATCAAAAACAAACTTTACTAATGATATTTATATTATAAATTTCACTACAGAAATATTTAAAAACAAAATCAAAAAAAATAAAAAAAACTACTTTAACCTCATATCCAACTTTCTAATCAAAAAAACATTTATTATATTTTTTAATTTATTAACAACATAATAAAAAAAATAGATAAAACTTAACTCAATACAGAATTTTACAATTATCTTTAAGAATTTCTTTTTCTTTTTCAAAAAATCACAAAAGGTTATAATTAGCTTATCTCTGAAAATGATTACCTGTCTATTACTTTTTCTATTCTTCAAAAACGAAATAATTGTAAATCAGATTCAATAATATCTCATGTATTTCAATTGTTCACTATGTTAATCTTGTTTCAATCAACTTCTTTGAAAATAAAATCATAACTAATATATCAATAAAATTATTTAAATTGAACTCTATTTCTAAACAAACAAACAAAACATTTATTACTTTAACTTTTTTTTTGACAATTCTATAACTATATTCAATCTTAATATAAAAATAAGCAAAATTCAATTTACAAACCAATTAAATTTTATAATGTTTAATAACATTATTGATTTGAAAAACTTATCAAAACTTTTTTTTAAATAAAATCTACTTTATATATCTTGTTCTTCTCTTTTAAGCAACAAGTTTAAGAATAACTTCAAGAAATTAAAGATATTAAACAATATGAAACTCTTAAACTGAAAATTGAAAAATTAGTCAAAAACTCTTTTCCAGTTCAAAACAATATTAAAATAATTATTTAAAATTTCAATATTATTCTTAAACTTTTCAAATATTTATCTTATTATTTTAAAGTTATTATGAACAAAATTAGTTTTAAAAACTATATTTTTTTTAGCTCCTTTATTCAAAATAAAAACTTATATCTAATAATCAAAAATAGTTTATTGAAATTAAACAAGACTTCCAAAACAAATACAAAAATAAAACCAAACTTTATTTTATTAATTTTCAAATAAAAAAAAACCAATTCATAATTTGTATAATTTTATCTATCATCTATTTATATATTATTAATATTAAAAATACTTTCTACTATAAATTAGCAAGACTCTTAATTTACTTAATTAACTATTTTATTGAAAAAATTTTCTTTACTCTTGAATATATTTTTATTAGAGACAAACTCAAAATTTCTTTAATGATTTTCTTGTCAACCTATCTTTCAAACTAACAGAAATTTCTTTATAAATTAAAGTTAAACTTTTTACTAAATTTTCAATGCCAGATAAAATCCATATTATGGTTACTTTTTAGATTCTTAGTCTTCATTACAAATTTGACAAATTACTTAATGCATATTTTAAGAAAAACCTACTTTTTCTAAGAATCCTATCAATTTCTTAATAAAATATAAAGGTATCTTCCAAATCAAAAAAAGTAAACCTATCAATCTTTTAAATTACAAAAATTATTTTCATAAATAATATAAGGTTCTCTTCAAATTGACAGACTTCTATTTTAATCTTTCTTTATTAAGAAAACCTTTTTTAACAACTTATAAATTACGTATTAGATTCTAAATATAAATTTTCTTTTCTTTTTAACTCTAAAGATAGTATTGTTATTTTACAAGACATTGTTATACTATTTGAAAAACTTATTTCTTTAAATTTCTTTCTATTAATTATTTTTTTATCAAAATTAAACTTCTTTTTTCTTCTGAAAAGTCAATATTGAAATCAGTATTTTTCTTTTCATAACAAATTTTTAATAATATCTTCATACTTCTTAAAACACTTGCAAAAAAATATATTTTACTAATCCTTTTTTTAAAGAATAAATCAATTTTTCTCCAATTAAAAATCAACCAAACAATCAAAAAAACAATAAACAAGTTTCAACAAATAAATACATTCTTCCAAATAATTATTAAAAAGTAGGGCTCTGGAAAGTATCAAACTAGTATTGAAATGGTACTAATCTATAATAAATTTTCTATATGAATTGTAACCTATTCACATAATTTTATAGTAAATTTAAGTATTAAACTGGTATCAAAGTAGTATCAATATGATATAATTAGGAGCCTTATTAGAAAGTAAATAAAAAAACAAAAATTAATTTTTTCATTATCAAAAAAATTTGATATACTGTATGTTTCAATATTATCAAAGCCTATCAATTCTACCAATGTGTAAAAATACCAAACTCTTTAATTTGTCTTATAAATTTGTTCAAATCTATTAAATTTTTGTTATATAAAACTTATTTGTAATCCATTGTTCCTTATTTCTTTTTTCATTAACTGTTCTAGTTTATACTCAAGTGTTGTCAATATTTTTTACTGTAACTATTATTATAATTATTTCTATTCTTATTATTATTTTTCTTTTATTTTATATTTATGGTATATAAGATTTTTTCAAAACCTTATTAACTATGAACAACCTACCAGAGCCAAACCAAAAAAAACTTTTGAATTTAGAAACAAAGAAACTCCATGAGATTCAATAAATGATTTTGTCTAGAAGTTCGAAAAAATGCATACTTTTGTTTAATTATTAATATCAGTTATAACAAAGATCTTGCTCAAAAGCAAAATTGATCAGATCTGAATTGGTACCTTTTTAAATGAAAATATGCTTACCGTCTGTATTAGGTATTAAAGATAGGATATTGATCTCACTAAATTATAGATTCTCTCCAATTCCATCAGTGACAAAATGATACTGTTTTGCACAAACACCCAATTAAAAAAAATAAATTCCATTTATTTACGTCTGAAAAATTATATCCTTTCTGAAGGATTTAAGAATTTATATATTTCAATTGTTTTTCTGTATAAAGTCAATTGCTCAACCAAAATAAAGGAAAAATCCTTTTATTTGATTCTCAAGTACAGATGAAATTGAAGAATACATGACAATTGGATTCAAATTCTTTTTAATCCTTTTGAATTGAAAATTTTTTTTAAAGATGCTCAAATTTAAATAGAAAATTTTATTATCAATAATAACAATTTCATCTTCAAAATTTACAAATTAAAAGAATATTTTAGTTTTTAAAAATTAATCAATAACTTCATTCTTCAAATTGAACTTTCAAACCTTTAAGAAAATTCTTTATATTTTTCTAATAATAATTACAAACTTATATACAAATCAATTACAAAACACTATTGAATATTCATTTGAAAATCAATCTACTTTATCACTATTTCTATTAATAAACTTCTTTTACTTTTCTAATTTCCTAAATAATTAGTAATAGTGTTTTATCTTGCTTTATACTGTTGTTAACAATAAATAAATCAGTTAATTTAAACAGTATGTGTTTATAGAGTTATAGATGAATAAGTTTTGTTGGAAATTTAATAAGTAGGAATTGACTACTGTGTTAAGTATGTTGGAGTTGCTAAATGTATTATTTAATATAAGAAAAAAAGAATATTAAACTTTGGTTCTGTAAGTATCTCTCTAATAATAAGGGAGTCAGATAGTCTAGTGAATAAGAATGTTTGATAAAGTTGATAGATGACTGTTAAGAAAGCATTATTGTTAATTAAAAGAAATTTAAAAGTCATAAGACTTTTGTCTAATAGAATTTTGTTAATTTCTTGTAAATTTTCAAGCAAAGGAACTCATAAATTAGTAAATTAATTTTTTGAAATTCTTTGAAACTTGTAGAATTCATAGTGTTTTGATTTTTTTTTTAAGTAAGATATTATTGTAAGAGAGCTATTTAATTTAAGATCTGATTTGATGTTCTTTATTTTTCTTGAAAGTTTTGATTTGTTCATTTGAACAATTTCAGTTATCATATATTAGTGTTAATAATATAAAGAAATTAAGCAAGATTTATTTCCAAGGCAAGAGACATAATAATTTAATTATGAATTCAAGATAATTTTTATTAGAAAGAATTGAAAAGAGTTAGAAAATTTATTGGATAGTTGAGAAAAACAGCTATTCTATTTATATATGTTTGAAATACAGTATAAGAAAAATAAAAATAAACAATAGATGAAATATATCAATTCTATTATATATGCTTACATCAGAAAAATTTTTTGCAAAAATATTTTAGAGATTTCTGTTTTTAAAAAAAAATTCAAAAATTTTCATAGAAATATTTCAAAAGATTCTAAAAACCTTCAAAAATTTTTAATATAAAATAATTTAAAAATTTCTGGAATTCAAATATTTCAATTTGTTTCAAGCATTTACAAAAAATTAAATTAATTTATTCTTTTTGAGTGTTCAATAAAAAATATATAAAACAAAATTTGACAATAAGTTATTTAATATAAAAAAATTTTGGAGTACTTTGAAAACCTGGAATACTTAAATTTATTAAAAATTGTAACTAATCTATAAATTATGAAATTACAGAACACTTTGATGTTTTTTGTTTTAAGTAACTTATAATGAAATTTTGTTCCATATATTTTTTATTAGGCACTTAATAATAATAAATTAATTCAATTTTTTAAAATTTTATGTAACTAATTAAAATGAATTTAAAATTTTAAAATTTTTATATACATATAGAAAATTTTTTTAAAAAAATTTTTAGAGATCTTTGAAAACCTTCAGAAACATTTAAAATTCTTTGAAAACCTTTGAAATTTTATTTTGTAATAAATATTATATAATATAAAATATTTTTATTAATTTCAAGTGTTTTATAAAAAATTTAATTAATTTATTTTTCTCAAATGCTTAATAAAAAATATGCAGAGTGAGATTTTATTATAAGTTACTTATAACAAAAAAGCTTCAAAATATTATAAAAATCTGTAATTCTTAAATTTATAATATTTAAAATCTATTTTAAAAACTGTTACTAATTTAAAAATTCTGAAATTTCAAAACATTTTGAAATTTTTTCATATTAAGTAACTTATAATTAAATTTTGTTTTGTATATTTTTTATTAAACACTTGGAAAAAATAAATCAATATAATCTTTTGTAAAATTCATAAAACCAAGCAAAATATTTTTAAATCTTAATATTTTACATATTTATATAATTTTTAAAATATTACTTTGAAATATTTTTAAAAATAAAAATAAAATCTTCAAAATTTTTTAATAATATTTAAAACTTGAAACTTATTTAAACTTTTATTAAATTTGTTATTAAATTTACTTATTAATATATGTATATTGGTAATTATTTTTGAAATTAAACCAAAAATTTTTTGAATATAAAACAATAATCCTAAAATTATAATTTTAAATTATAACTTGTAATTATAAATTATATTTATAATAATTTATTAAATTGTAAATATATGTTAAAAATTATAATAAAAATATATATTTATTAAAATTTATATTAAAAGAAGTATTATTCTAAGTAGGAATCACGAAAAACCGATCTGAAACCATATGCACAATCTGATGGATGATCAACATCGTGCATATGTATAAAAAGTTTATTGTAAAATCGTTTGAAAAAGTGAAAAACGTACATCAATTACCAACTTTTTAGATA
>CAJVPV010002354.1:0-13290 GCA_910591835.1 Acaulospora morrowiae
TTCCATGATCGACATGCGCAATAACCGACATGTTACGAACATTGGAAACGCGGTCCATCTGATTTCAAAAGATTATTATCATTTATATACTCTAAGAGTATCATGAACCAGTAATTCCTTTGAAACAAAAGTTTACTTACTAGAGCGCGGATTTGGTCTACCGTGAAGTTCACCTACATGAATTTTATGATTATAACTATCTCGCATGATAGAAGCAAAACGATAAAAGAAAAAAAATTTTTTTATACCATTTTCGTTTAGTCAGGGCAAGTAGGAAAGGCTAGAGATCCGCGAGGAAAGGAGAAAGGAATAATATTTTTTTTCTAGGACCGTTATTGCGCAAGCGAGAGAAGAATATCTTTGAAAAGCTCTCTGCTGACTTTGATTATTGCGCAGGATCAAGTGAAAAAAAATTTTTCAGGTTGCTAGTTGTCACACGTACATATTCCTTTTTTTTTGCTGCGGCGATAATCATATAATTATGTGGCTTATCAATTCATTAATCACAATGAGATTTTTTTTTTGTTTTTTTTTTTTTCAAACCGCCCCATGAAAAAAATTTTTTTTTATTGCGCATTAATAAGCTCAAAATTAAATAATATTATACATTAAGATACTATGGAATCTTGAAATAGTGTAATAAAACTCAAACAGATATAGTGAATTATTTCGATATAATAGATTTTATAAAAACTCTGGATTTTTAAATTTTTACTAATGACTTTAGGGTTACATTATATAAAATTTCATTATATATATTTTAAATAATAAAAATTAATTAATAAAAAAAATTACATTAAAAATTATAATAATTAATAATAATTTCATACTTTATAACCAGTTTGGTATATTCAATCCTGACAAAAAATATCTTTAAAAAAAAAAGATGTATCCTTCAGAATTTTTAAATATTACAAGTTTCTATATATTTTTAAGATTTTTAATATTATCAAAATTTTTAGAAAGATTAAAGATTTGCAAAAATTTCAAATCTTATATACAAATTTATCAAGTTATATTCTATAATTTGATCTATTCAAAATTATAGCAAACAGATTAATATAAAAGAAATTAATTGGAATATATAAAAAAATATATTAAAAAAACAATACTAATAGTCAAAAAAATATATACAGTAGTGTGCAAAAAAAACTGAAAAATTTTTTGCTTGGTTACAAATAATGCAATTCTTCCAAAATAGAATGATTTTTGATTTCCCTATATAGCAAACCTTAGTTACTTTCACACCTGCCGAAATTCTTGAGGATGGGTAAAAAATTTTTCTTGTAAAATGTCACCTTTCCGAAAAAAAGGTCAATACGAAGCTCTTTCTTATTTGTGGGGCGAAGGTATACATAACGCAAAAGAAATCCACCTCAGGACAGGCATTCCCTTCTCCACTATCTATGAAAACATTAAAAAACTTGAAGTAACTGGAATGATAGAGCACCATGGAGGTAATGGTCAGCATCAAAAGCTTACCGGAAGTGCGAAGCAAGTGATCGGGCAGTATATCAACAAGAATCCCACCATTTCATCAAAAGTTATAGTAACAAAACTTGCTCAGAAAGGTATTACAATATCTTATAACACTGTTTTGAGGCATTTAGCCGAAGCCGGATATGCAAACAGCCTCTCTCGAAAGACTTCTTTACTTACCTTCGCCCACAAACAAGCACACATAGAATGGGCTCAAAAACACCTTGATAACAATTGGGGACAAACGTTTTTTTCGAATTAAATGGCTTTCCAGATCTTCTGAAACACAATCAAGTGTTGATATAAGAGATTACAACCTATCCATCCTATTCCAAAGGACCGCATGAAAATTAAAGCTTGGGATGGATTCTGGAAGGGAGGTAAATCTCATTTGTTTTGTTTTAAAGATATCATAAATACAGAGTTTTATACTGGAATTCTTTGTAACAACATTTCAAACATGAAGGAGCAACTTGGTAGGTGGTTTTGGTGACAGCAGAACAACGATCCAAAGTATACGAGTTATCTTGCTATAGGGTTTCTTCGAGAAAATGTCCCGGAAGTCTTGGATTGGCCATCTAACAGCCCGAACCTCAATCCAATTGAAAATATATGGGCATTAGTTAAGAGAAACGTGAAGATTTGTATGCTAAAAAATATTGATGAATTAGAGTATTACATGATTGAAAAATGGGATAAAATCCCCGACCTAGTTTTGAAACGTTTGGTAAGATCAATAAAGTGATGATATAAGGAGGTGATAGAAAAAAATGGCGAATGAATCGAGTATTGAATTTTTTATCAATAAAACATTTAGACTAAAGCTATAAATAGTTTAAATTTCATGTGATTTGCCGCAGTCGTTCTCCTGTGATAGCGTGATTTCTAATTCCAGTTTTTTTTGCACACTACTGTATATATAAAAAAAAACAAATAAAAACTTAAAGATATTAATTTAACTTATATAATAATATATAAATTACAAATGCAACTTAAAAAAAATTTTTTTTTTTTTTTTTTTTTTAAAGATAAATAGGTATTCAATGTCATGGTTTTTATTGAATTAAATATATAAATATATATATATATACATATATATTTTTAAAGATGAATAGGCACTTATGGTCCTTAGAAGTTGTATCCCACTTGATCACAAGAGCTCCTAGATTTGATAGTTAGTATCAATTAGCAGATCAAAACTAAAGCATTTACTAGGAAATGCATATCTATATTGAGCCTCTCTGCCACATTAGTTGTATAAATGAAAAGATATAATATAATAAGCAATTTTAGGAAATAGTTAGCAATATTTACTGTCTTCTTAAATTGAACTGGTAGGTTAGGTGGTTTAAACTAGTGATAGGATTTCCACCTCCTAGATAGGTTCTCTTCAAAAATATAAACTTACTTCATAAGTGTCACTAGTATCGCTAGGACAATAAATAAATAGGCTAGTATTTAATTATTATAATAACAATAAATGATATTTGATATAAACTAAAAATTGATTATTATTTAATAAAAATTCTGTATTTAATGCCATTCTACTATAAAAAAAAAAAAAAAATAAATAGGTATTTAATACTATGGTTTTTATTGAATTATTATATTTAAACTATATATTTATAGTCTTATATATGTCAATATTACTACTAACTATAAGTTTAACTATAATCAATTTACCTTTTTATTCAAATATCAACTTATATCATATGAATAAATTTATATTTAAATTTCTAAAGAATATTTTTCCTAACTAACATATACTAATCTTCTATAGATTATCTTATTATATTATTTTTTTAGCTTATATAACTATGAATAGGGCTCAATATATTTATATAATTTCTAGTAAATACTTCAAAAATTATAGTCCTTAATTGATACAAGCTATCAAATCTAGAGACATTTAATACCAAGTGGAATACAATATTATAAATCTCCTAGTAGACACTTCAAAAGAATTTAATTAACTTAAGCTACCAAATCTAGGGATATGGATATCAAGTAAAATATAATTTCTATATAAAGATAATACAAACTATTTACTTATATCATATGTTAGTATCTATATTAATGATCTCTTTTCAAGATTTCTTACTCTAAATTAGCATGTAATATTCTATTTCTAACTGGAAATATTATAAGAAGAAATAAAAAGGAAAACCGGAAGTGATACTTATTATAGCAAATAGAACTCTATAGAGATAGCTTTCTTGACAGGAAAAAATATCAAATATTATAGAAAAGCAATTATCAAACTATCTTATTTAAAATCAAACACTTCATCATCTTTATTGTCTTCCTTTTTCTAATAATTATCATAATACCAACCAGATGATTATTACATCACATCAACTTTTCTAAAGATCACAATCTTAACGCTTATCAGATCGGCATATAAATTGGCTTCTTATAAGAAATAACATATAACAAGTTATAATATTAAATATTATATTGATTCTATTTAATCATCTTCACATAAAATTGAATTGATATCTTGTAATCTGATCTGTGAAGCATTAACTACTATATTATGGATCCATAGATCTAAAAAAATAATTTCTTTTTTTATTAACAATTATAAAATATTTATAAAAACCAATTAAATTAATTCCAGACTTCTATTAAATATATAATAATATAATTTTAGAAAATTAATTAATAGATAAAAAAATATTAAGTTTAAATATTTAAAAAATAAGATTATAATTTTAATAGTTTTAATAAAGCTTGAAAAAATCAATATAAATCTTATTCCTATATAGATTATTATTATTTTTTTTTTTATTAACTAGCTAGGCCTTGTCCAATATACTTTATTTAATTTATATTTGTATTTCTATTACAAGAATTATTATATATAAATTATTCTAGATGCACATTAGACTATATCGAATCACTTTCATATCGGCTTGTTGCTATTGACATTGTCCCTAGGGTACTTTGTCAAGGCTAACGTGCCAAGGCTCCGTTAGTATTATTATTGTATAAGTAAAAAAAATTAAACTGAATAATATTTTTTCCCTGGTCTAGCCTATACATGTGATATAAATTATTTTGCTGTTGACTCAATTGTCAAAATCCTTAAAAATAATTGCGTCTGATTCAATTATTTTATATGTTTTAATAGTGACTCAATTAATTGCATCAAATAATTACATCAATTGCATCAAGGATCTATCAATTTCTACCACATGTATAGTCTAGCCAGTTTTCTATTACCCTTCTTTGAATCCTTAAGATTTCTTCTTGTCTGTCTATCCTGTCTTGTTGGCTTGGTTGTGTTGCGAACTGATTGTTCTATATGTGTTCCAAACTTCTTTTTCTTTTATCTTCCCTACCAATGTTCTCTTCTATTTCCCATCATTGGAAACGTTCGTATCTTTGAATCCAGAGCTTTTGTAATACCTTTGTTATTCTGTTTGTCACTTTGTTAAGTGTTACTTTAGTCTTTATCCCATTTGCTTGTGCCACTATTTTGGTTAGGTCTTTGCTGTATATGCCTTTAATTATATATTTTATATTTCTTTCTAATTTGTTTATAATTTGTTCTATTTGGCCTTGCCAATTGGATCTTTTTTTCTTGTCTTCTATCCTGCTTGATATTTTCTTCTTCAGAATTTTGATGTATTTTGATCTGACTTGTTTGGTATAGTGCTCTTTGAAAACATGTTCTGTGGTTTCTATTTGGTTACACCAGGGGCACTTCCCGTCTTTATAGAGATTTGGTTTTCTTGCATTTAGTTTGTCCTTCGTTGATAGTTCATCATTTAAGAGTTTGTATCTGAATACTCTGATGTTGTAGTTCTATTGGTTGGTGTCGAAACTAGTGATTCTTGATGGTGCAAGGTTGGCCCATATTCTTTTTCAATCTATTTCTCTCTCGTCACCTGTTTTGAGCCATGCTTTATGCCTCTTTTGTGTGGCTCATGTACTAATCCACTTGCTGTTCTGCCATTGTTTCATAAATTCATTTGTGCCAATATCCAGATCTTTTCCATATCATTGAAATGTGCAGGAAAGGCTTTCAATTTGCTGGCTATTGATGTCAATCATCCATTCATAGCCAAGTTCTCTTCCTTATTTTGCTAGTTCATCTGCTTGTTCATTGTTTTTTTCTCCTGAGTGTGCCTTAATTTTCATGAAACTTGTCAATGCTTTCTTGGATTTGATCTTATCCATTATAAGAGTTGTCATAAGCAGATTTGTTCCCTTTACTATCCTTTTCTTCCCTGTTAGTTTGGACTGAATTGCTTGTATTGTATACTGACTGTCTGTATGTATTGTTGCCTCTGTGTTTGTGTTTATCATTGCTAGTACTGTAAGTATTGCCATGAGTTCTGCTCTTGTGGAGGATGGGAACCCTTTGCATCTGCCTCTAAACTTAGCTTGAAGTTGCATTTCTTGGTTGATTATTAGCCCTCCTATGCCCATTTTTACCTGCCTATTGGAGTGTTTGTCAAGTGATCCATCTGTGTAGATGTCTACTGTCTTCTAGTCCTTAACTGTCTCTTTTATTTTTTCCAACTCCTTTTTGATTTGGTGTTGTAGTTTGAATTCTGCAATCTCTTCTGTATGTGATTTGTATTCTTTTGTGTTGTCAATTTCGATATAAGGTGTGTCAGTCCTTTCTGATAGTGTATGGCTCCAGTTATGGATCTGCCTAATGGAGTTTGGTAAGACTTGGACACGTGGTGGGTTCCCTATTATTTGGTTAAATGTTTTTGAGCTATTTTTTGTATTTTTGACTGGGATGGTGATTGCTTCTTTGGTGTTGATTTCTCTGATGCATCTATTTGGTTTTCCTAGTGTGTCCATCTCGCACCCCTTGTACTTTCTATTGGGGAATCTCCTGCTATTTGTAGAAAATGTTGGGCTTTGAATGTGTCATTGAGTATTCTTGCTCTTTTGTTGACTTTCCCTATATAGATGTTATGTTCTATAATGGTAGAGATGTATTTGTGTTTCTGGATATTGTTTTGGTTGGCCAGGTCACATGTGGTGAAGATGTTCATTGTGATTTTGGGAAGATAATCTTCTTTTTCTTGGAATCAATATGTGATTTCTTCGAACCAGTGTGGTTTCCATCCTATATATTTTGCACCCGAATGTGTTTTGAAGTGTGTCCATGTGATGCAGTATGAGCTTGTGGTGTTGGTTGTTTGTTCCATGAAGATGAGATTATGTTTTCTTAAGTTGTTTCTGTTTTTATTATACCAGTCATTTGGCATGAAGACTTTCAAGAGTATTCAATCGTTGTGTGGTATCGGAATTGTTAGCTTAGGCCTGTTTGTTTCTTTGATGCTAAGGTTATTTGATTTTAGAAGGTGGAGGATATTAGCTATAAGATTCTGGCGGGGCAGTATAGTTATCTTGTACTTTGTATCAAGAATATTATTGATTGTCCATGCCCAATTTTGCAGCTGTTGAAGTCTTGCTCTTGTGACTTGTCCTGTAATATTATTGTCATTGAGGTCTTGTAACCAACGCATGGATTGTAATTTGAATTGTCTGTTATATATATTAAAGATTTTGTATCCTGTGTGGAGGTGAATACCACTATTGATGGCTGTTATTGGGAGTCCTACTTTGTGTTTAAAGATTGATATGATTCTGCTATTGATTTGCTCGCATTCTCTCTAGGTTAGTACTGTATCTTGAATAAGGTATTCAAGTACTGGCATAAGGACTTGGTTGATTATGTAGCAGAATTGTTTGTCTATTATTCTTTTATCCCCTAGCAGCCTTGTGATGAAGGCAGTTTTGTTCGAAATTATTTGTTTTTGGTGTTTCTTAGATCCTGAGCTTGTTATTCATGTGCCTAATATTCTTATTGCAGTATTTTTCCCCTGTGCTTGGATTGTGCTTCCTTGTATAGTGATGACTGGTAGTTTTGTGTTATTTATTGTGACTAGGACTGATTTGTTTGGATTGATTTTGAGCCCAGTGATATTGGCGAAGCTTTTAACCAGACTTTGTATTTTCTGCATCTTTTTTTGGAAGTTTGAGAACCATGTCATGTCGTCCATATATGAAATTGAGGAGATATGGATTTTTTGATGGTTCCATGTTCCGAAGCATGTTGTTGAAGTTTTGGTTTTTATGGTATATCCTAATTTGGAGTTGTCAATTTTTGTGATAAGTGGGTCATAATAAATGTGCCAGAGGAGAGGTGATATAATGTCTCTCTGGTCTATACCCTGTTTGATGGTGAATGGATCTGTTAGTCCATGCTGTATGATAACTTGGCATGTATGTTCTGTGACGTATTTCATGATGATATTGTGGATTGATGTTGGGATCTTGATGCAATCCATGGCAAGTTTTAGAATGTTATGTTTTATTGAGTCGTAGGCTTTGCTAATGTCTTGACTCAGCATCCAGAGTTCTTTGTTTGTTTCTCTTGCTTCTTCCATGATGTGATTGATAATTGTGATCGGTTTATGTGTCCTGCCTTTTAGAAGACCTGCCCAGTTAAGAGGTGACAGGATTTGATATGAGAGCAGAACTTTTGCAAGTCTATTGTTGATTATTTTTATGAAAACTTTTTTAACTGTTTCCAAGAGTGCGATTGGGCGAGTTTGATTAAGGTCATATTGTCAATTTGTGTTTTTTGGAATAGGATATGTGAGATTGTGTTGCCATCTTGAGGGAATTTCTTTAGTTTGTAGGATGCGGTTGAAAAGTATTGTGAGTCTTCTTGTGCCTACTGGTCCCAGGTGTTTTAGTAGTGCATAGTTGATCTGGGATTTTTCCGGCACTGATTTGGCCTTTGATTTCTTTATTGTTTTTTGAACTTTTGACTCTAGGATTTCCTGTGTGCAAGTGCCATACCATTCTTTTTGGATCTCAAGTTTGGGTGAGAATTCTTGTCTCCAGTGCTTCCAGTTTTCTTCAAGAGGGGTGTTTGGGTGAGAGGCCGTTGGAAATGTTTTGCGATTTCTTTTTTGATCTCTACAGGTTCTGTAATAACCGTGATGGGGTCGCTTTGAATAAGGACTTTGTCAAATGTAATGTTGTTGTTTTCACACTTCAGGATTGATTTGATCATCTTCTTTTTGTTCATGGAGAGGTGGAGAAACCTGTCCACTGTGTTGCGTTGGATTTTCTCTTGAATTTCTTTGTTTGTCAGTGCCATGAGACTTTTGTAGGTTGTCCTCCATAGGTTTCTGATCTCTTGTAGCCAACTGATAACTAGGGATAAGAGGTAATTTGTTTCATGCCAGGGGGGTTCGGGGACTGTTGTTACGTCTTGGTTGATTTTTTGGATAGATTTGCGAATGCTCGCGATCATATTATTTGACCTTGCGTTGCATTTGAAGTATTGCTTACCCTTACTATAAAGTTTTCTGATTTCTATGGTTTTTGCTTCTTGTGGAGAGATTGCTTTGTGGACTCTTGCTTCTGTCTTCCTATGTGTTTTGATTTTGGGAATATGTTTCGTTCTGGCTTTGTTGATGGCTTCCCATGTGATATTTCAGAGCTTGTTGGGAGTTATGTTATTAAGATTCTTCTGGTTCTCTTGTTGTTGAAGAATATGTTGTAGATCTTCTCTGAACTTTTTCCATTGTTTTGCTATTGTGCTTATTGTAGAGTATTTGGTTATCGTTTGTTTTTTGAAGGATTTTTTGTAAACTGTGACAGTGTTGGATAGAGATATGGTGGCCTGGATGATTGCATAATCACTGTTTGTTATTAGTGTTGCAGAGTGGATTTCTGCTTTCAGGGGGTATCAATTATTTTGATTCGAGAGCCAAATGTAGTCCAATCTGAATATTGCACCTCTGGAGTTTTGCCAAGTGAACCCTGGGGTAATTGGGTTAAGTGTTCTGTAGCAATCTATGTAGTTTAGGTTTTGGAGAATACAAAGTGCTGTTGAGGTGGATAGTTGTGAGGTGTGTTTCTTGACGAATGCTAACTTGTGATCTATTTGAGGGTTGATTACTGAGTTGAAGTCCCCCAGGATGATTGTGTTCCAGTCCTTGCTGTGCCTGTTTAGGATTTCTTCCTCTATCCATTTGTTGACTTGATGTTTTTCTGAGCCATCTGATGCCGGTATGTAGATTCCCAGAATGCCGATGTGGTTCTTTCCTTTGAATTGGAGGTCGAGACTTATTCCTTTGCCAGGGAATTCCTTTGTCTTGCCAATGTGTTTGCCTATCTCTTTTTTGATCATCAATGCGACGCCCACATCTTTGTTGTTGTTACTCCAGGTTATGTTGTAGTTTGGATGTTTCCAGAATTTGTGATTTGCGTTTTGTACTTGTGTTCGATAAGTACTACTATATCGATGTCTCTTTGAACACAATAGGTGAAGAATGTTTGTCGTTTAGTGAGGTCATTTATACCTCTTACATTGTGTGTTAATATTTTCCATGTGGTTGTTGTTTGTTGAGGGAATATAGTATTGATGTCATTATTCGTTGTTTCCATCATACTTGGTAGTGATGTTGTATTAGGGAATTCTATGATTCTTTCTTCTAATCTATTGTTCATTATACTGGGCAGAATATTGGTGTATGTTTGTTGTAAAATCAATAAGCTGATTAAGGATGCCAACTATATTTTGGAAGGTGTCATCGATGTTGGCCATGCATATGTTGAGATTGGTTTGTTGTTCTCTAATATCAAATGTGTCTACTGCAGGGCTTGTTGCCTGTCTTTTCCATTGATAGTTGAAATCTCTCAGTTCTGGTGTGGTTGTGTGGGATGGGTTCTGGTTCAGGTACTCTTTATCTGTTTCTATTGTGGCTTCCATTTATTCCTTATCATCTACAGTGTAGAAGTATACGAATTCCTCGAGGTTGTTGACTCTGCTATTAAGGTCATTAATAGTTTCTTTGATTTTTTTAAGCTCTGTACCAATTGTTTGTACCATTTTGAGGACTTCTGTCAGTGATGACTGAAGGTTAATCATTGCTGCTGGGTTGTTTGCCGCCAGGTTTGAGCTCCTGCTAGAGGATTGTTTGACTATTTGAGCAAATGTTCCTTTTTTCCTGAATCTGTTGAAAACCTTGTTGAAATGTTCCCAGGCTCTAAGGCGGTCTTGGTTAGCTAGTTTGGAGGTTGGTTTGGATGCCATCCTTCTAATGTTTGCCATACCTGCTGGTTTAAATTTTTGATACAGCGAGTTATATCTTTTTGCTTTGTCTTTCAACATTTGTTGTTTTTTTTGACGGTTTGCTTTAACTGTGCAGTTTGCTGCCAGATGATCTGCGCCGCAGCAGATTGCACAAAGTTTTTCTTCTACTTTGTGTCAGTTGAGAGATGTTTCTTTCAAGTGAACCTCTCGATTTTTGGCTTGCATCTTGACTTCTGCTGATGTGAAACTAAGAAAGGCAAATCGTTTCTTAGTGTAGTTACGATTATGGGGAATATGGCAGGTTGCTGCTTTGGTGGTATTAATTATGTTACGCAAATCATATCCTGTGGTTTCAGGGGGGAGATTGGTGAGTCTTAAGGTATATTTGTCCCATGCTTGTTTAGCCTCAAATGTTTTCAAGAGAGGGTATATTCTCAGGAGTTCTTCCTTGAATAGAATACTCTATCTTGTATTGATTTTGTTGTAGTCTTCCTGTTTTGCAAATTTGACGAGTGCGCATTGCCACATGTTTGCAGTATTCATTTTGAGGTTCTTAATTTGCTCAAATTGGATGAGTTTTTGTCTAATCTCTTGTTTGTTGGTATTAAGGGGAATATCCCAGACACGGATTGACTTGCTTTTGGCTTCTTTTAGGTCAAGATTGGCCAAAATGGCCATGTGGTGGTCATTATTTTCTTGAATTTGTAATTTGCATGCTTTTTGTGTATTTTTTTGATTGGCAAATGATATGACGATCAATTTTTCCCCTGTTGCTGCACCACATGGGTGCCTATGTAGGAATCAAGTTGAGAGACTGTTTCTTTAACTGTATTGAGTTTCTCCTCTATGGAGCCAGCCAGGTATTCCACTTGGATGGCCGTTTTGAAGTGGGAATGGCCATATTGGGTGCGCCAGTCTGTGGGCGGCCCATAGGGGTATCTAGCCAGCTTGAGTAGTTGATACTAGATGGGCGAGGCATCCTCTGCCTCGCTCTCTAAGTCTGTAAATGTTAGGTTCTTGTCAGAGTTGCCAAAGGTAGGTGGGGTGAGTGCCTGCTGTAGTTCTTTTGTATCCATACAGGTGTCGGCCATCCAGTCGAAGAAGGCTTCTATCCCCTCCTCTATGGTAGCTTCCCAGCCGGGTGGCTGGCTACTGCCTGCTTCGGGTACTATTAGCTGCTGTTTTTGCTTTTGTTTTTGCTTTTGTTTTTGCTGGGTTTTGGGCGCTGGGGGCTGTTGCTGGGTGAAGGCGGGCAGGTCCTTACTCCTGGAAGTGCTGCTGCTGTATGATGCCATGGCAGGTGGGGCCTTTGAACGAATTTCTAACTGATTACTGCGGATTTTAGGTGAATCTGGATAATCAGGAAAGAGTTTTTTTTTTTTTTGATTTTTATATAGATTATTAATAGTTTAATTATCTTTTAAAATAGAAAAAATTCTTAAAAATTTTTTAAATAACAAAGTCTTTAGATTTTTTAATATATTATATAAAATTCTCAAAAAGTTTAAAATCTAAAGTAAAACAATTTTATTAATTAGTTTTATATCTTAAGAATTGCATAATAAAGATTGCTTATTACAGAGATTGCCTAATCAGGTAATTGACCCTCAATCTTATTATTTTTGTTATTTCTGTTAGTTTTACTTAATTGATTATTTCTATTAGTTTTGTTTAATTAGTTATTTTTATTAATTCTGTTAATTTTTTTATTTTTTTTATTTTTTTTTATTTGTTTTTGTTATTAGAAAAGTATATAAACAATTTAATAGAAATTAAGATGGGAGGAAAACTAATAACAAAAAGAAAAAATATAATAAAAAAGTATTTATTGATTAAAATTATTATATTTATTATATTGTTTCCAATTAATTAAATTCCTCAAATTATCAAAACTTATCAAATCTATATCTTTTTTTTGTCTATCACCCCCTGTAAAAATCATAATCCCTGTACTATAGTATTGTAAAATTAAAGTTTTGTGATATGTTAGTTTAAATTCTAATCTGTGACAATATATAATAAATATATAAATCAATTTGTTAAACAAATTACTTAATTGTCAATAATTATATAAATCTTAATAAATAATAAATATATTCAAACTATTATTACTTAATATAATAAAAAAAAATTAATATAACTTTCAAAAGTTTTATTAAAAAAATCAATTAAATAATTAAATTTAAAAATATAAACTAAAATATAACAAATATAATACTTATTTAATTATTAAATTAATCAATAAGAAATAGACCTATTCAGTTATAATCCAGTAAATTAAGGCAAGATAGGGCTAATTTATAAACTACAGTTTAACTCCAGCTAAGGAACAATTCACATATCCCAAATAGGAACTTTGTGTCACTACTCCTGTAACTCATAATAAAGAGTAATTTGGGTTGTTCCGATAATCAAGAAGTCTTATAAATAGATTATATCCCATAGGTCAAAAAGATAGATGATCTGATTGATAAACTTTCTGATCAAGTATTGCTTGAAAAATATCTCCAAAAGAGGGAAGAAGTTTTATGGAATCTTTCCGGTAGCAGAAAGAAAGATACAGATGGCTAAAAAAAACATTAGTCGTATAACTATCAATACAGTTTCACATGTCTATTGATAGTAAGAATCCAGTTAAGGATGCAGGAGGTAAAGATGGGTCCCTAAATTATTTGATAGGGACATAATTGAGGACATAATTTGACTTGAATTTCGGTTATAAGGAC
>CAJVPV010002355.1:0-13289 GCA_910591835.1 Acaulospora morrowiae
TACTGGAAAATAGAGAATTAGAGAGAAGGACTTCGGCAATGAGCGAAGATTTAACCAAATAAATAAATGTAAACAAGTATTATGTAATAATAAATAATTTAAAAAGTCAATAAAATAAACATTAAAAATTGAATATTAATAGATTATAATACGTGTATATAAATATCGTTTATTATTATTAAAATAAATCGAAGATCTCCGGAGTTTAATATAGTAACCTTCGCTCCGGAGTCTTTTAACGACGACGGAGGTCCTCCGGAGGTCTACGCCCGAAGATCTTCGGAGATCTTTGCTAAAAAAATTTCCTGATGAACTATCTGGAGGGGGTAAACTGATTCAGTTTTTTGAAAATTTTAAAATGGTACAATAAATAATGCTATAATAAAATTATATATAAAAGTTGTATTAAAACAAAAAATAGATTCAATAATATTGTTTGAATATGTTTTTTGAAAAGTGTTTGATTTAGCAAGTGTAATAATATTGATGTGGATGGTTTTTGCGATATAATAAAAAGAAGGAGGGGTACAAGAGAACAAAAGAAAAGAGAACTGCCACAAACCTTTCCTTATATAACTGAATGATAAGCAAGACTTCCAAACTTGAGTAAACTTTGACCAGAGATTCCATCCTACTGTACCAGTTGTCTTAAAGATTCTTAAGTTCTTAAGCTGAGGCTCACTTGCAATATAGAGTATAAAATATTTTTTCTTGCTTAAAATTATCATAAAAGGAAAATTTTTAACAAAATGGATATAATCAAAAAAGAGTTTTACTTTTATTAGAACTTTTAATCTTATTTAATAATATTAATATATAACTTAAATTTATTTGAATAATTAAAAAAAATAGTTGTTATTCCAAAACACATCTGTATCTGAACAAGATTATCAAAAAAGAAAACTAAAAAATTTTTCTTTAAAAAAAACCATAAAAGATCCTGAAGGGTCTTCCTTATCTTTCAAGGATCAATTTATCAAACCAACTTACATCCTACTTGATGTTCTTATTACTGATGTTGACAAATACTTGGCTATAATTTTTTATAAAAATAATAACAATAACATTGTCTATACTACCAGCCCTACTGCTTATATCTGTTTTCCAAAATTTGAAAACTCTCCAAAAGCATGACTAATACCAATCTGTCTTCAGAAAAATAGTTATGAAATTCTCAAAGTAATTTCAATATCCTTTCAAATATACAAAAAAAGACTTGGAAACTATTACACTGAAGTAAAAGCCAACATATTAAATCCAATATCCTTGGAAACAATGAACTCTTTTTTCAAGCACCAACATATCTTCTGTTTATTTAACAGTGACAAAGCAGATATCATGAAGAAACTTTTCAAACAAAAACTTAACTATAGCCTCCATATCTTTTGAAACAAAATTGACATCAATACTGATAAAGCAACTAACACTTTCTTCTTGAAGCAAAAAACTGAGACATCTGTATTTCCTTCTAACACTTTTGCCTTAATTGGAAAAAGGATCAATGACAATAATATGCAACTTGATTATAAGGACAATACATCATATACAATTATTCCAGAATACTATGTCAATTAATCCAGTTCTAATACAGCATTTCCTGAATACAGCAATAATCAACCCAGTTTTCATATAATCTCAAATAGTGAACCCATAATACAGTATACTACTCAAGTTTACAACATGCCTATCCATTTTCTTATATATAAATTATCTCAACCAGCCATAGCAAATATGGAAATTGATAGGCATTCCTCTCCAAACCAATCAGTAAAGATCCTTAAATTTCTTTTTATTAACTGGGTGAATGAAACCAACAAATACCTAGATGAAAACCAAACTGAAAAGAATAATAAAATTAACATCTCTGATATAAAAAACACTTTACTTAATAAATAGAAAAAGATTTTGAAATTATGTAAAAAACTTAACAAATGTAAAAGAACAGTCAAATTTGAAAACAATTTTTTTTAAAGATAAAAAATAAACCAGTGAACATCCTAAGAACTTTTCTCAAAGGAATTTTCTCAAAAATTAAATATAAAGACTGTGATTTCTTCAAAACATTTGCAAAGAATGAATTAATTAAAGACTAACATCAAAAAGAGTATGAGAAAACGAGACAATTTCATTCAAACTATTGCCAAGCCAACACCTTGGAATATGTCACCAGAACCATTCAAAATAAAATCAAAAATAAAATCAAAAAAATTCTTTTTATTATCTATTTTTATTAAACAGATCTTACATTACTTAAGTATTGGCAAGTTACTCAACTCCTTAAATACAGATTCAATTTTTTTATTGACTTCATATTATAAAAAATTGATTATCAAAAGTTATATAAAACATGTGAAGAACTTATTCAAAAAAATCTATTTGAACTATTCATCAATCCAAGTGAAATTTCTATTGCAATAAAAATTAGACTTCCTAATATTATTGCAATAAAAATTAGACTTCCTAATATTATTCCAATTACTTTAAGCAAGAACACAAGCAAAGTTATCAGTAGTCTGAGAGCTTTTTATAACTTTGATCTTCTTTCCACCATTTATCTTGTCAAAAAACCTAACCTTCCAAACAAATCAAAAGACCCTAATCTAGAAGTAGCTTATCTTTTCTCACTTATGAAAAGATACAAGCTTGCAGATCTTAAATTTCATATAGACAAACTTATAGAACACTATTATGTTCCAAACAAACTTTCAGAATCCTATTTTGATTTTTTTTCACCAAAAGCATAATTACCATCATCATTCAAGAACTTACCAGCTAATCTTGTTAAACACTTTCCAGTAAACAACACAATAAAAAAATTCAAGAAAGGTATAAAACTGCTAAAAGATAACAACTACATAATTAAATATCTTTTATTTGACTACATTAAAGTCAAACATCTTCTCTTTCCAGCCTATTGATATAGTAAAAACAATTTCATTTTTCTCCTGATTATTATATAAGAAGAGGCAGACGAACTTATTAAAGACTTAAATCACAAATTTTATTTAAAATTTCTCTTAGATCTTAAATAGATCAAGAATAATCTTAATTAATCTAATAAACTGAAACTTTCAAAAGATCTTACTACAGTAGAGGCTGAAATAGATATCTCTAGAGATTAACTTAACAGAGATGCATCTTACTTTAAACAAACTGTTATAAAAATCAAGAACAAATATTTAAACACAATCTCTAGAAAATGGATTATTCCTTTTCTTCCAAACCTTTTAGATTTAGAAAAAGCTAATAAAATTTTATTGAATCTTAAAGTCAGTTTAAACCTTCTACTAGAGAATAACCTTTACCTGAATGATTATATCAAGACATTTAGCAAATACTTTCATTTTAAAAAATTACCAACCGACTTAATAACTGAACCAGAGTTACCTGAACCAGCAATGACTCTTTTTCTCAATTTAATTTAACAATAAATATAATCACAAACCAGTTTAACTCTTAACTCTCCTTTGTCAGTTCTATTATAATAAACATTGTTTTCAACAATTCCTATAACTTATCTCATCAGCCATCATCCTTTCAACCCATTTCCAAAGTCTCATCAAGAAACTTAATCATTATATTTACATTTAATATCTAGGGTTTTCTTAAAGAGGCAAATATAATAAGTTTATTAAAGCAATCATAAATAACAGATGTATAGTATCATTTGCTACTCTGAAACAAAAGTATCTTCAGGAAACTCTTTTCTAAGAAAACTTAACAACTTTACAATTATCTCAAGTGTTTTATTAAACAATACAAGTAATGAGGCCTGCATATGATTCTGAAAATTGAAATTTAACAGAATCACAAAAAATGCAAGAGGTTTGAAACACTATTAAAAATAATAATGAGATATACCTAGGGATGGGCAAAATGCACATTTTTCAAAATTTTCACATGTAATATGCATAATGCATATAATATGTATATACATGATATGTATGATGCACATAATGCATGAAATGTTGTATAGCATTAATGTATTACAATGTGATAATCTTTGTATAACTTGATTGATAAGTTTTTTTGATACAAACATAACGATGGATCTTTCTAGCAAAACTGGAACTATTTTATCAAACTTGGGTGGGTTGATGATTATAAACAAGGACGTGCAAAATGTAACTATTGTGATCATAAGTGCAATGAATCTATTGTTCGATGCGAAGGACATCTTAAAGTATGTAAGGAGATAGATTTTTCCATCAAGCAATAATATTTTAACTCTGTATCTCAACAGTCAGAAAATAGTTTAATAAGTAATTCAAATACTATATCTCAAAAAACAAACATAAAAAGCTATATAGATAGAATTTCCCAATTAAAACAAGATAATATTGAATTATTATTTGCTCAAGCTGTTTTCCAATGTGGATTACCTTTATCTTTACTGGAATTAAAATCCAATTCGTGATCTGTTTAAAAAAATACGACCATCTTTTAAGTTACCAAGTAGAAAGCGACTTTTAACTATTTTATTAAAGCAAATATATGAAGATACTAAAAATAAAATAGATAAAATGATTGATAATACTAAATTTATTAGTATTATTAGTGATAACTAGTAAGTAATGTTTTGTATTAATATAATAAATTATTTTTTTGTTAATTATTTTAAATAATTTAGGTCAGATTTAATATCCAAACATTGGACAAATTATCTTTTAACAATACCCAATCCAATTTTTATATCAGCAAAACCAACTGGTGAAATTCAACAAAATAGTACAAATATTGCAACCGATTTAGATAATGTTATAGCAACATTAGATATTAATAAATTATTAAGTATTATAATAGACAATGCATCGGTTATAAAGAAATCATGACAAATTTAAAAAAAAAATATCTGAAAGTTATTTTTATGGAATGCTTAGCCCATAATTTAAATTTACTTATTAAAGATATTATGAAATTAGAATGGGCATAGGATATTTTAACAAATTCAATGTTGATTATTAAATATTTCAAAAAATATACAATTCCAGCCGCAATTTTACATTGTTATCAAGTGATTAAATATGGATCAAAATTTAAAACTTTGAAATTATCAATCCAAACAAGATAGGATTCTGCAGTAATTTGTTTAGATTCAATTAAATATAATCAATTGGCTATTAGTTTGGCAACTATAGAAATTAATAATGATTTAACAATTACAATAGATCCGGAAATTAAGTCAATAATCAACAATGAAAATTTTTGGAATATGGTTCAAGATTTATTAAATATCTTAAAAATTTTAGCAAATAAAATTATATTATTTGAAAGCAATTCTTTATATTTATCAAAATTTTATGAATGGTATGAGGATTTTGAAAATAATGAATGTAAATAGTAATTATTATAATTTATATATATTTATTCTTAAATTAACTAATAATTTATTTTTTATAGCTATAAAAAAAAGTTTATATTCAGACTAAATTCTTGATTTAATTATAAAAAGATGGAACAAACTATATAATCCTGTAATAAAAGTGGTATATCTTTTAAATCCGAAATCTCAAGGTCAAAAATTAGCCAATAATATAATGACAACAATATCAGATTTTATTGAAAAATATTATCCTGAAACTTGTACAACTATCTATACACAACTTTTACAATATCGGGCTCATTCTGGTCCATTTAATAATTTCTATGGCTTGGAAAACAATTAATAATATTGATCCGATTACTTGATGGATAGGAAATTTTAATTATTCAACTCCAGAACTTATACAATTTGCAAAATGGATTTTATCTATTCCTATATCATCAGTATTATCTGAATGAAATTGGTCAGCATTTGCATATATTCACTCAAAAAATAGAAATAGACTTAAATCTTCACATGTATTAGAATTAGTTTATATCTATAGTAATTACAAATTACAAGAATTGCAATTTATATATAAGCAACAATTAAAAAATACTGAAAATAATAATGATAATGATTTAGAAGAAATTAATAATAATAATAGAAATAATATAGAATATAAGTTTGAAAGTGATTTTTATGAAAGCGAATATGATTCAGAAGAGGGTAGTGATGGTGAAAAACAAGATGTTAATAGTGAAAGTAGCAATGATATTTTTTAATTAGTATATGTATTATAAAAAATATCAGTTATTAATAAAATTTTTGTGCGCAGGATCTAAAATTTTCATGCGCATAATGTGCATAATTCTGCATAAAATTCTGCACATATCCATGCGTTGCCTATCCTTAGGTATACCCCACTTATTAAATTTAATATAAACTTGAGAATCAAATACAGAATTGATGAGAATCATTATAATCTTTAGGCTTGCATTATTATAACAAAATCTATCAGTGATCATATCTTTAATATATTTATTCAAAATAAATATTGATATGCCATCCATCTCAAATTAAAGTCAAAAGTTGCCATTATAATAATTTTCTATTATTTGACATATGAAAGAATAGCAAGAAAGCTTACAATTATCTCTTTAAAAAATTTTCATCAGAGAATATCAAAAAAAACATATCATTTTGACAGAAGATTTTAATATTTACCTACTCAACTCTTCAGTTATTAATACTTTGATTACACCACACAAGTGATTCATCTATAGATATCTGAATAAATTTATAAATATAGCAAAGGCTATGGATAAAGAAAACATATTCACTTACATAACCAATACAAGTATCTCCAGAATTGACCAAATTTGGATCACACACAATCTGGTTAGCAAGAAACTATTTTCACCAATCACATGCAAGTAACCGTCATTTTGGACTGGTTTGAATACAGATCTGACAAATTTTATTTTTCACAAACACATATCAGTTCAATAAAACTTTCAAGAAACAAATACAAGCAATATAGGAGAACATTGAAATTGTTTGCCTTGCTAACTGAAACTATTTATAGGAAAGCCTTAACAATATTATCAAAAAAGTCTTAAATAATAACATTCCTTAGAAAAAACAAACAAACCCTATCACAATAAGGACCTAACGAACTATTATACTATAATTATCAAGTTTGCAAAAAGGATATTAAAAGCTCTAAAAGAACAAAAGTTCTCAATATCAAAACTTCACCACACAGCAATATTGGTATATAACAAGATTTTTAATATAGCTTTTTCCTTAAAATTATTGAGAAAAGTAATAAAACTCTTAATTAATAAAAAGATGATTAAAACAAATAAAACCATTATATTTGAATTACAAAAAGGTATCAAGGAGATTTATATCAAATTCTGAAGCAAACCAAATATGCTTTCAAAAAAGCCCTTGGTAACTTAAAACTATCTCTAGATTACACAAATTTTTTTAAAGAAGACAAGCTGCATAATGATCATAATAAACTAATCAAAATTATTACAAACTATTTCAAAAAATTTTCAAATCAAAACCTTTTAACATTAACCAAATTTGACAAGATCCATACTCCTCCATGAGTTCAATCCCTGACAATATATTTAACACAGTCTGCAATGAAATCCTACTTTCAGAGATCAATATAGTTTTTACTAGCCTATTCAAGAGATGGCACCAGGATTCACTTGTATTTTATATAAAGCTTGAATCAATCTTGACACAACAGTGAGATAACAAATCAAAAAATTATTCAACAAGGTGCTCTTTATATTCCTTTTATTTAAACATTGAAAGCAGTTAGCTATTACATTGTTGCCAAAAAAAATAATCTGGTTACATGACCTAGCAGATACTTATCCTATTTCACTAATCAAGACCAGTCATAAAATCTTTATCAAAATCATTAATAAACTAATATTTGATACTATTAACAAAGAAAAGATTCTTTTAGGATTCAATTTCACTGGTCTCAAAAATCAAAACACTATAAAACTAATTTTAATCATCACCTCTGAATTAGAAATTGCCAATAATTTGGAAAAAGAATTATGGATATTCTTCTTTGATATCTCCAAAGTATTTGACTCAGTTAATCTCAATAGCCTGGATGCAATTATGAAAAAAATAAAGCTGTCTATACAAATTATCTCATTAGTCTTAAACTTGCTTAATAATAAAGAATTTTCAAATAATTTCACATTACAAATTGATTAATTCTTTATATATCAGTAATAGTATTGATCAGGATAAAACATTAGCTTTTTTTTTCTGAACTATTTTTTATGATCCAATGATTATTTAAGTTACCAATGATACATTATCAAAATCAAAAATACTTGCCTATATAGATGATATCGCTATACTTGGTAGCTTTCTCAACTCTCTCCAAAATGTCAAACATTTTTTGCTTTTTTTTTAAAATTAACTTCATAAAATATAACAAGAAAAAAACCGAATTAATTAATAATTTTATTTCAAAAAACCCATATTGAAACTATATATTATATATAGAAAATGAATCTATACAAGTCAAGCTTGCCATGAAGCAATTAGATATTTGGAGATATACATATCTGGCAAATCATCTTTTGTTCTTATCAAAATAAAACTCAAACAACTTTACAAAGGCAATTTCAAATCAAAAGAGTTGGAACAAATCAATTACAAAATAAACATCTTACTAGATAATTTCAATATAATTAGATTACATTGTATAAGCCTTCACCCTAACTGATACAAACCTAAACAAGCTACAATAAAAAATAAACAAAGCAATAAAAAACAAAATATACATAGAACAAACAATCTCAAACAAAATATTCTTTTCATATGCAGATCTTAATATTACCAAGCTTGAAAATAGAAAAGATCTCATGACTATCAAACTATTGATTATCAAGTTTACAAATTTAAAAACCTTTCCTTATACTAGAAAAAAAATAAAGTCTATACAAGCAGCAAGTACAATCTGGTTATATCCTATATGTGATTTATTCCACTTCAAAACAACTTGGTTAACAATAACAGTTCAGTTAGCAAAAAAGTATAATATCAATACCTGTCACTCTTTATACTCTTGAAATCTCAAATCACCAGTAGTCAATTGGCTTTTTCACTAAAGTTAACAAAAAAGTAGTCTTTATACTTTATTATATCAATCTCAAAACAATACAAAATCTATTTGTCTTTGGAATAAATGATAAACTTTTATAGCAGAAACTTCATATATATAAAGGATATATAAACTGACCATGCTCCCTATTTATTATAAATATCTCATGTTCAAGCACTACAATTGTCAAAGATACATTACCAGTATCCAATTACGGACCACAGTTTTAGGCATACTTAGCAAATCCTAATACACTCAATTTCATCAAGATCAAATATAATATTATTATATGTCAATTGATCACAGGCTCTATTATATAGTTAACAATGTTAAATATATAAAAAGTACACTTGTAATATATAACCATGTTCTAAAACTTTCAATATCAATTAGCTTAAATCTATATGATCAATAAAAAGAAATGACATCTATTATATTTTCAACAACTTACAAGAACTTATAAATAACTTCTCTCTCAACTTTCTAATATTTTAATTATCATTATTACTTATTAACTATCACTCTTACCATCAATTTACTATATGATTTACTTTTTAAACAACAATATAATCACTATGTATAACTTTTAAGCAT
Organism: Acaulospora morrowiae; assembly: GCA_910591835.1. Classification (NCBI taxonomy): domain Eukaryota; kingdom Fungi; phylum Glomeromycota; class Glomeromycetes; order Diversisporales; family Acaulosporaceae; genus Acaulospora; species Acaulospora morrowiae. Next base: position 9,552 of record CAJVPV010002355.1, read on the forward strand.
TTTTTACATACAATCTAAATTTTAATTTTCTTTTTCTCTTTTGATCAATTTTTGCTTTACTTTGTTCAGAAGCTCCCTGATTATCCACAATTACCTGTTTTTCTATATACAAACTAAATATCAACCTACCTGAATATATTAATCATCAAGTAAAATATTCATACAATAGTTTTATTTAAAATATCAACATTCAACTTAAAAGTAAACAGATTACTTTAATCTGAATTTTTGACAAAAAACAATTCCTCTAACTATTTCTCAAGACACTTTGTCATCTATCTCTATTTTTTATTTAATTAGTTATAGCACACCTTACTAATTAATCACATTTTGCAATTAATATTATACAATAAATCAAATTCATAAATTACTATACTAATCTTTTCAATATTCTTTTAAGTGAATCTGTTATAAACAAATTTAAAAGCTTCTTTGAATTAGATATTATTATGAAATCTAACAAAAGACTTGAAGAAATTAACAAAATAAATTTCTTGATTACTTGCCATCTTCAAAATTAAGATCTTAGCAAACCAATTTTCTACTTGAGACAAACTTCATAAAAAATATCTTTTACTTTATAAAGATAACCTATGTCTTTATTGTAAAGTCTATTCGAAAACTCTAAATTATATCTTTTTATGCTATTATTGCCTTTTCATATTAAGAAAAAAAAAACAAACTCGAGATTTTTATTGTCTTTAACATTCCTAAAAAGAAACCAAATTCAAGTGAAACTTACTTTCTTCAAACAATCAATCTATTAGGCAAAACATTACTTAATATAGTTTTAGGCAAGTTTAATATTCTTTTTGATATTATTAAAAAAAAAGAAAAATCTCAAATTATTTTCTTAAAATTCAGCACAAAATCTGAAAATAGTATTCAGCAATTATTATTATTTTAACAACTTCAGAAATTATATGGAAAAAAACTATTTTGACAACAAACTCTAATACAAACTACTCAAATACAAGTATTTTTTAGAAAGTTCTTAATACTTTAAAAAATTCAAACAATTTTATTGATAAAAAAATCTTTATACTAGCTATAGTATCATCATTTTAACCTACTTGGTATCAATGTATATCAATTGTAAAGTTGTAATAGGCTACAATTAATTTAATTTTTATATATCTTAAAAATTGTTAATATAATAACAATAAATTATTATTTAATAAATGTTTTGTATTTAATACTTGTTTGCAATTTAAAAAAAAAAATAATAATTGTTATTATATATTAATTAATATTTAAGAATTAACAAATAATTCAATATTTATTCAGATGTTAATTTTATTAGTAATTGGTTTTTATAATATAATTTTATTATATTACTAATTAAATAATCTCAATATTTATTTTATAAATAATAAAATTATACTAAAAAACTTTAATATGATTTTAATTTTTAAACTTGAATTTAATTTAATTTGATTTTTTTGATCTATTTTTAATGATGTTTTAAAATATAATTTATATATATTATTTATAATACAAACTCAAAATTATTTTTTCAAATATATTAATTAACAAATTAAAACATTCTTATAATAATAACATTAGAAGTATAAATCAACAATTAAATTCAAAATAGTTTAACTTAATATGAATTATTAATTTATTCTTTTAATTAATAACAAATATGTTGCAAGTACAATTCAATAAATTAAATTTATTAATCATTATATAAATCTTTTTAATCTTCTTAATCAATTAGTTACTTACAAGTTCACAACTATGACAAAATAATACTTAATATTTTTTTAAAAAAATATAACAATAATCGGATTTAATTAATACAATTATATTTTAGATAACTATTGTTTCATAATTTTATACTTTTTATATTAGTCAAATAAACAATTGTCAAAATTTATTTCAGATTTTCAGCTTATTTTTCTTAAAATATAATTTTATTTCTTCAAATTAATTAATCAATAATTTATTTAATTAAATAGACATTTAATTTCGTAAATTTTGCATAACTTTATGTATAATAAAATATATTGTATTGTTTATTATTATTTATTTTTTTCACTATAGAAAATTAATCGGATTTACTAGAAAGTTAATTGCGTCGGTATAAATAGAAATAAATACTTTGATGAAAATAATGATATTGATAAAAATAAAATATTTTTTAAAGTATCAGTAACGTAAAAACATATATAAAAATATCAAAACACACTGCACACAAATATAAAATCAATATTTAATGATTACTATGTTGAAGTAATGATGTTTATCGTAATAATTTTTTTTTTTTAGATTATTAAAAATAAACGTAAAAAAACTTTGATTAAAAATAAACATAATAAACTTTATTGATGTAAAATTTTAAACTGAAAATACTATATTCTTAAAATTATTTATTATACTGTATGAAAATTATAAAATTTATTTACGTTATAAATAATAAAATAAAATAAGAAAATGACAAAAGTGATGTAAACACTGTATGTTTGTTGTTTATTAATTCGAAGAGCTATTTTAAGATCTTGTTATACTCCGTTTCTGATAACATGAACTCGATATACTGTATATGTAAGTCAAGGAATATTATATTATTTTTTAAAAAAAATAAGATATAATAATTTGATATACAAATTCCAGAACTTTCCAGAATATTTCTGGAATTTTATGATGACGAAATTTGGCATCATCCGTTATACATATAAAATCAAATAAAGCAAAGCGCTATGCAAAGAAGTCTACGAAATTAACTTGTTTGTACTAATTCAATTGAAGATTTGCCTAAAAATCGATCGGGAGCCGATGGAAATGTACCGTAACCGGTATTTTTATCGCCTTAAAAGAAATGATAAATTTTACGTTCCACAATAAAAATTAGTATAAATGAAGTTATTTGATAATGCATGAGATGATCACAACATTTCAATAAAAATTTGGGCCCATAATCTCAGGGCTCTGTCCGCCTGAAAGTGGTAACACATCTGTTGACTGTGCAGTGTGCATTCGTATACCACATCAATATAATCAAATACTTACGCCCAATCTGGATTCGAAATTCTATATAATGGTTTCTTTTCGAATTTTTGGACATGTTCCGAATACCTTGTTCATTAACCCAAGTCCATAATTCATTCATTTGCATCATTGGTCAAATGTTTGCATTAGTTGTGGTACAAAAAATCAAAGTATCTTAATAATTGAATCAGAAAAACCTTCAGAACGAGATAAGAAAATGACAACGCAACAGCAAGAATATTTAACCATTCTTTCACAAGATCTTGCTAAGCTATTAGACATTGATTGCTGCTCGAACAATGACGATGTCTTTAATAGTAATAGTATCACAACTAGCAGCAATAGATCTATGACAAATAAGATCAACAAAAGACAATCTTTCGTTCTTCCTAGAAATAATGATAGTGATTCAAATTTAATTCATCGACATTCCACATCAATCAAACAGTCTCTTAGTAATCCTAATTTCTCGAACAGCAGCGCTTCGTTCAAAACCACCCTGAGAACCTACAGGAGGAGTAAATCGTGTGATGATTACAATGTAATAATTAAAGTTGGTCAAGAAACCGACAATAGAATATTTTACGCTCATTCGCTGATCTTGAAGGTGCGATCCGAATATTTTAATGCAGCATTCGGGAATCGTTGGGTGAAAACGGAGGAAAACGGAATGATGATATTCGAGAAACCCAATATTGAACCCATTATATTTGAGGTGATTTTGAGGTATGTTTGTTTTAAATGGAT
>CAJVPV010002356.1:0-13285 GCA_910591835.1 Acaulospora morrowiae
AGAAATTCGTAATCAACAAGAAAGGCAAAAGAGGGAATCAGAAAAGAGATTAGTGTCACAAATCGAAGAACTTGAGATTAAGTTAAAAGAAAGGGATCGTAGAGAAGCGGAATGGTATCGGAGCAGGAATGAAGCTAATGCTATTATCGATGACCTAAGATCAAAAATCAATGATTTGAGTTACGAAAAAGATTTTATTGAAAATAAATTGATAAGTCTCCAACAGGACTTTGACCGTTCACAACAAGAAGTCAAAACCCATAGCAGAATGAAAAAAAGTACCGACAACTTGATAGCAATGTTTCAGCAAAAAACCGAAGAGACTATTAAAGAGATGAAATTAAAGTTAGATGAAAAAACAAGAGAATGTGATGAGTCAGCGATACTCGTGGAAGTTCTCAAGGAGCAGCTTAACGACATCAATAAAGAACTATCAGACTTGCGCGTACAATTTTCGGACATTGAATTGGAATATAATGAATCCAAAGAACATTGTGAGGATTTAAAAAGTTTGTTAGGCGACAAACAAAATATTATTTCCAGGTTGGAGCAACAACTGGATCGTATCAAGGCTGATGGTGAAGAATACGAATCGAATTACGAGAAAGATACACGGGATTTGAAAAAGCGACTAACTCTCGATAGGGAGCAGGCATTGGCGTCTCTTCGTACCAAGTTAGAAACTTTGCATCAGAAAGAATTGCAAGACCTCAAGGTGCAACACGAACAAGAATTGGCTTCACTTCGTACTAAATTGGAAGCTTCTCATCAGAAGGAATTGCAGGATTTCAAGGAGCGTCATGAGAATGATCGTGAACAATCATTGATTTCGCTTCGCGCCGAAATCGAATTACCTTATAAGGAAGAAATGAAAGTTCAAAAAGAACGTTATGAGAAAGACCTCGTACGCGAATTGACCTTGCTTCGGGGTGAATTGGAGTCGAAACACCAGAAAGAGTTAAAATCCATCCGGGAATTGCAAGATAAAGATCGGGAACAAGCAATAAATTTAGTTCGCGCTCAGTTTGAAGATTCACACAAAAAGAAATTACAAGATATTAAGGAACGAAATGATGCAGAGCGTGACCAATTAATGATTTCGTTTCGCAAAGAATTAGAAGCTTCTCATGAAATGAAATTGCAAGAGCATGCTGATAGACTGAGACGTGAATACGAAACGAAGATTTCAAACTTGAATTCTCGGTATGAGGATCTTTCGCTTAGAAGTGCAAGAAATTCAGAAAGCTCGAAAGAACTCGAAGAGGCTGAGTCTAAATATGCGAAGTTGAATTCAGAGTATCTTCAATTGCTTGATATCAATAAACAATTATCTGATAAGATGGATGATCTCAATGTGAAAGTAAAGGAACTCGAACTGAAAAACAGTGAGATCCAAGAGAGTGCTATTGCAATTACGTCCGAAAAAGAGCGAGCAAAGGATGAGTTACTAAAGGTTCAGGAAGAATTAAAACAGCTTAAAGAAAAAAGCTTGGTGGCCGATTCTGATCTTAAAGAGTTAGAGGCGGAACGTGATAAACTCGCAGGATTAATTTCGATCATGAAGGAGGTGTGGGAAGATAAGTACCAGGAACTTCAAAATAGGTATGTGGAATTACAATCACAGAAAGAACAATTGAGCGTCGAGCTCTCTAATGTTAAAACGGAAATGGACGATAAGTTAAAGGAATATGAGGCTGCTATTAACAACGCTTCGGAACTTGAGAAGGAACGAGAGACATTATCAAAGCTCTTAGAAGAGCATCAGAATGGAATGCGCACTTGTATGGCTGAACTAGCTGCAGAACGAGAAACATGGCGTCAAAGGGAAGAAGATCTCATTTCAGTTTACGAGGGCGAATTTAAGGAAAAAAATTCCGAACTTCAAGAAAATATTGTGAGCTTGGAGGCTTATATAAATGTCTTGAAAGAACAATCACATTCTACAGAACTCGATATGCAAAATAGACTCGATAAATCTAATGCTGAAATTGAAGAGTTGCGAAAGAAGTTGCAAGAAAAAGGATGGGTTCAGCCAAATCTTACTAATTTGTCGGGCGAATCAGCAACCTCTGCATCTACAATCGAATTTCTCACGAGAAAAGTTGAGGAATATGAAATAGATAGAGAAAATCTTGAAGCTCAAATCGAATCCCTCAATAATAAATTTTCTGATATGGTTCGAGAACGTGATGCTATTATGAAATCTTTTGAGGAGTCCACCATTCGAATGGAAAAAACTGTCCAAGGCCATCGACAACGAATAGAAGATATGAAAAAAACACACGAAGAAGAGAAGGAGGAAATTTTATATCTCCATCAAACCTCTATTAAATCTCTTAAGGAAAAGCACGAAGAAGAATTTACACAGCATTCTGTGGAAATGCAATCCCAGATAGAATCTCTCGAAAGACGGGTTCGTGAGTTGATGTCAATTCCTACCAATGCAAATGAATCGGATCCGAAAGTTATTTTGATGAAACAAAATATAGAAAATTTGGGGAAACAATTGAAGGTGTCAAAGGAAGAATGTGAAATGTTGATTCAAAAAGTGCTCAATTTCCAAAATAAGTTTTCAGATGCAACATATGAGAAAGAAATTTTGATCAGAGAAAAGAGTGAATTAAGCAAAAAGCTGAAATCGATGGAAGCGGAAAACATTGGATTACACGAGAGAATAAAATCTTTGGAGGCGGAATCGGAAGAGGTAAACTTTGATTCCGATTATTATTTTTGTTTATTGCCAATTTGTCAATCTACTAAATCATTATTTCCTTATAGATCCTGACCAAAAATATTGACTTTATAACGCAGATGAGTAAATACGGAGCACAGTAATCATTTATTTTATTTATAATAATCTTATATGTTAATTTATTACAACTTAAAAGTTCTTTATCTTCATTTTTTTAATTCGTGAGATTAATTTTTTCTGTATATAGAACATACTAGAGATAGAAGTAATTAATTAATTAATTAATTAATTATTATTTTTGTTTTTATTTTCTAAAAAAACATTATAAACTAGAGTCATTCTGAATTTCTATAAAATTAAACATTGCATATACAGCATATTTGAGCCAAAGCATTAAATAAATCATGCATTAATAAAGAATGGACCGTCAGGTTACTTTATAATGAGGAAACTTTAATTATACGTGATCTTTTAAACTATACAATGAAGGATATATATTTGGGTTATCGAAAAGATCATTTATGCTTTTACGTGGCTTCTTTCTGCGAACTCGTTTCGTCATATCCTTCGAATGCTGCTTAACTTGATCCTCAATTATTTCGTGTGAATTTGACATCTCAGGTACCTCAGGCTTTTTGCTGCCGTCATGATCAATGCTTTCAGGTGGACGAGAATTTTTAGATATATTCTCAATATTTTTTTCGAAAACTTTTGGATCGTCCGACTTCGTTTCCTGTAGATGATCAAACTCATGATTGAGAACTACTTCGGAATGTTTCATATGACCTTCATCACTTTGGACTAATTTTCTAGGTCTACCTCTCTTTTTTGTGCCGACTTCTGAACCTTCGTCTATCCTTTGTTTTTTAGGCCTACCCTTTTTTTTGATGGTGACTTCTGAATTTTCATGTGACTGTAATTTTTTAGGTCGACCCTTTTTTTTACCGTCGATAGCATGTTCGCCATTATTATTCAACTTCTCTTCCGATTTAGGCCGACCCTTTTTTTTACCGTCGATAGCATGTTCGCCATTATTATTCAACTTCTCTTCCGATTTAGGCCGAGATTCATCATCGGAATCTTCCGAATCCAAGAAATATCTTTTGGAAATATAGTTCTCTTTCTTTCTGTTATCGGCATTCCTTTTTACAGAATCAAAATTCCTTGACGTATCGCTGTCAGTTTTCTTGTTAAGTATTTTCTCTTTTTGCGCGCCGGAAGCTTTCTTCACGGGCAATAATTTTTCACTTGCAACTTCACGAAAATCACTCGCGTTTGCATTCACAATATTGTTTTCATCGCTGTTTGATTCGGAAGAGCTTTCTAACATCTTTCTGTCATTAAATGAATATTTGTTTTTGATTAATTCCGTCGAAATTCCACGATTCTCTTTTGTATCACCTTTCCTTTCATATTCAATATCAGATGACGTTTGATCCGATTCTTCGGATTCCGAAATGATATCGCTTGGAGGATTGGTTTTAGACATTCGTTCAATGGGATTATTCGTTGGGATATTACGATTTTGAAGTGAATCCTGGTTTGATGTGCTCACGGCGTTTGAACCAGGTTTTAAAAGGTCTCTCTCTTTAGCTGAATTCATACTTCTATGTTGATTTTCTTTCTTCGTTTGCGAGTATTCTGCAGAATTTTTTGTATTATCTTTTGAATCCTCTTCAGACTTGCTGGAATGCGACGCGTCTTCTTTATCGACGGTATCCTTTAACACATTAAGAGAAGATTGAAAAATATTAGTATAATTTCACCACTTTGTGCATGATAATTGAATAGTCGAATACAGTAAATAGATGGGTGAATCTGGATAGCAGGTTGAAGTTTATCGTTATAATATATATCGCAAGACTCATTGGTTCCTGAATTAGTATTTAAGTCGCTAACCTTGCTTACTATATTCAATTTAATATCGTTCAAAGAACCATCAGGATTTCTTTCGCACTCATTCATTTGTGCATTCTCTATATATTCCCTTGGTTCTTCGACTGTAAGGTTTGTGTTGTCCGCGAGATTGTTTACCAATGCATCTATTCCTGTGTTTTGACTGTCTTGTGCCGAAAATCTTTTGGCATTGTTGGAATTACGATTGACATCAGACTTTCTTTCTCCGAATTTATCCTGGTCGTTGTTATTCATGCGGATGTTCTTATCTGTGGTGTTACAAATTTCTGAATTCTCAACCTCGATATTATTAACATGTTCGATTATTTCTTCGTTCTCACGCGAAAATTTCATGGGTTTGTCAACGGTATCCAGTTCCATATCTCCTAAAGTGTCAACCAACTGGTTATTTTGATGCAGGTCATTATCTCGGTCAAGATTATTTTCTGGACATTTGGTTTGAATAGAAAGATCATGAGAGTAATTTTTAAGGTCAACATGATCAGCCACACCCGTGTGAGCAAAGACATTATTATTAGAGTCCTGTGAGTGGGTACTTTCTTTGGTATTCATGTCAACTTGACTGTCAGAAAGCACCACCGAACTTGTAGGAATATTGTTGCTCTGATGTTCCTGGTCCGTTATGCGGTCATGAAATTGTAAACTCTGATTAACCTCAATGTCGTTACTTTTCAAAATATTTTCAGACGTGGAATCCCCATTATTGACCATAGCTATCGGTATATTCTGATCTTCAGCTTTTCTGCTATCGAGTTCAGTCTCTTTGTTTAGAGAACTATCTTTCTGAATGCTATTAACTTCATCTCCCACCTCAATTTCTCGTGATCTGCCGTCACCAGACACATATGATCCATCTTTACTTACCGTTTCTTTTCCTCTATTTATTATTTTTTGAGGGGTAGCACTGTTTTCTTCAATACGCATGTTTTCATCACTGTTCGAACTTTCGTCTTCAGTTGTTTCTTCTTTGCTTTCTTCAAAAATTATTTCTATTTCATTACCATCTTCCTCATTTTCATCGTCGTACTCGCTACTGGATTCTTCATTGTCTTCTTGTTTACTATACGCCGTCAAATTATTTTCATCTACATTCATATTAGTTGCCGGCAATTCCTCATTGCTCTCTATGTCACCATCATTTTCACTACTGTTCACGCTATCCGTAGAGTTATCGTCCAATTCATCAGAGTTGTCATTCTTAACCACTTTGTTGAGGGTTGCATGATCTGCTAAAACGGTTTTGTTGGTGACTAAATGACCATGCTCGTCGTCACTATCCAAATCTTCGTCACTCTCATTACTTTCTGATCTCTCGTCGCTCTCGCTACTTTCTGATTTCTCGTCATCATTAATTACATTGTTTTGATGAATAACTTTCACTTCCGATTTCTCATTCTGTTCTATATTACCTTGCAACGGTGATTTATTTCCAGCACCCATTTCTTTTCCGACATATGAATTACTACGTCCGTTTTCATCCTTCTTGGAATATGGTTTTACGTTTTTTTCAAAATTGCCGAGAAAAGATTTTTCTCTAATATTGATACCAGTATTATTTAAGTTCGTACTACTTCGGGTTTCATTATGGACAATCTTTTCTTTTGGTATCATATCATCATCAGAAGTTGAACCATGACATGAAAGATGAGAAATGTTTTTAATGTGATGATTGCCATCAACAGGATCTCGGAGAACCGAACCTCTCATGTCAACGCCCTTATCATCACGGTATTTTTCTGGATCCCAAATGCTGCGCTTTGGTACTTCGTTAACAGAAGCCCGATCATCACATCCGCCTTGATGCAAAGTCATATCCATTTGGTTGATGGTAACGTTATTGCTAAGATCCTTGCTCCTACTATGATCTGAACGAGAGTGCCCTCCATTTGCTAGTATATAAAATATCATTAAGAATTTCAAAAGAAAAAAATTGTTATTACATAGTCAAATAACGATTAGATTTCCTGCCTGAGTATTTATTGTTCCCGTAAATTCTATTAACGTTATTATTATTCGCCTTGTCGAAAATTTGATTGTCGAGAATGCGGTGAGTCGCGACCATACAATTATTTAACGATTCGTCGTACTGCAATCGGTATCTTTTGCTATTAATGATGTATTCGTTACTATCAGATAGTTGATTACTATCAATTCCTCTTTTTCCAAAAATGTTAACGTCATTTGAAACTTCGGTGACATCTGAATTTCATTAAGAACAAGATACAAAAAATATTTTTTAAAAATCAAATGGTTGAGAACGTGCGATTCTCGATTTGATTTTTATTTATATTTACTCTCAATGTTCCCAATTTCCCGATGGAGTGGTTGGTTACCCTTTGCCAGGATTACGTTATCCTGACCAAAGAAGTTCCCAACTCGATCACAATCTGCCAAAGCAAATCCATCATCTGTCATGATTTGATTTATTATCGGAGAACTTGCATAAAAAATTAGAAAGGATCTATTAGATTAGAGTCGAAAGATTGGTTATAGATAAAAATGATTTTATTGTGCTCACATAATATCAGTTCCATAAATGATATTATATCGTTGACCGATAAGTTGTTTTAACGTTCCAACAGTGGTTTCAGAATTTACCAACAACATAATCTTTCTTTCACACGATTCGAAAACCAGGCGAATTTTTAATCGAATCATTGACATGTCCATTTTTTCGTCAAAACAAGTTTTGCATATTCAACATGCAAATTCTTAGTTTTAAAAGTCGCAAATTTTATAAATCGATTTTTTTTGTACCACGATGTTATTTGTTTCTATTTTTAGAAATAGCAAATTTGCAAATCCCGCAAGATATTATCAATATATCATAATGTCATATCATTGATCGATTACTCACTCATCTTCCTATAAGCGACTTTTCTTAGCTTTTTTCACTTGTCATTTGCACAATGTCACAACAAAATGACGAGGCATGCCTTCAATCCTCCGGGATTAATAACGAAATTCCCGAGAACGTCGCACAATTTCAATCCCAACTATCCTCTCAATCCCTCGAAATCATTAATCAAATATTTCCACAGAAAATTCTTGAATTAAGTCGATTGTTAAATGTTCATACTAACTTGCGTGTCGCTTCCCAATCTGTTGATTACGATGAAAGCTCGATCTCACGGAATTCCTCTTTCTCTATTTATTCATACGTCGATATTCCCGCACCTGATCCTATTGTTGGCGAAGGATCGGATAATTCATTTTCGCGTAAACGACCTAGAAATGATACTGACGGTGAAGGCCTTGATGCTGACGATAAGAAAATTGATGAAAACGTAGAAGAAAATCCTTGGTATTCGGTCGTCGAAAATGATCAACCGCCACTAAATCTGGACGGGAAGGATTACCATTGCATAAAAGAATTACAAAAAATTCTTGAAGATGAAATTTCTTGTTTGATTGAGTATTGTTGCATACTGAGGGCATGGATATTATTTAAATACCCAAGGTTTGTATGTTCAATTGTTTGGAGGATTATGGCTGTGGTTTTTTGTATTACTGGATTGCGATCCTTAATCTGATAGGATAGATACAGAGGAAAATCTCAAAGTGTCGGCAATCGAAGGTAAGATTATTGTATTTGCGAAAAAAATTGGTTTATCTTCCTTTCATGTATGGACATTCTCTTTATTTTTTTAAATTAGAAATGGCGGCCGAGTTGTCACGTGTTGAAGACAGCTCCTTCGTATTTTTGAACAACATCACAAGGTTTTATGTCGCGCGCGTTAAATTAATCAAGTATGTAAAATTATTAATAATCTCGCGAGAGATGCCCTGCCCATGAAGATACTATCACTTATATACATATTCTCGTAATAGAAAAATCCATAAACATCCGACGATCCAAGATAACCTCAACGCTCTTATTCACTTTGATCATCAACATTTAATTGATGTTCGCTATCAGCTCCGAGATACGTGCAACACTTATGCCATTATCCATGATATGTTAAAGAAGAACATGTATCATCTGGAAGGTTAATTGATGCAACAACGTTTATTTGTTATCGGGTCGTTAGGTCCATAAGCGTGATGATTGCTCATTAAACCATATGTTATTAGTAAATTATACACAAAACTTTGGACATCCCGCGAATGAAAAAGTATAAAAAAAAATAATGTATCGCGTTACACTACTAATGATTATAACGGGAGAGTTTCGCTTTAACATTATTCCTTCCCAAGTATGTAAATGAAGGCCGATTTTTTTTTAGGATTATATTTGTCGCGTTATTTGTAACACGTGATCTGTGTAACTTGAAAACCGAATAACTAAAGGATTTTTTCCGAGAAAAAAAATTTTTTTTTTGATAAGGCATGTCAAAAGGTGTTGGTGAGGATTCACTTGGTTCATTTCAGCTATGTGTAAGTTTTTTTGAAATTACTAACAAATATGAGTTTTCTTTCTGCAGTGCAGGTGACACGGTGTAGTACAATTTCCCGAAATTGCATCATTGTGATATCATTGATATTAAAATCAACCAATCCGGAGATGTTGTGCATAAGCTTTAAAAAAAAAAAAAATATGGAAATGCAAAATAAAACATTGTTAGGCCTTCTCTCTTCCTTTCCTCTCAATCAAAACCATAAATAATTACTAATAAAAAATAAATATAGTATTAATAATGAGGAAAAGAACATTCTTTCAATCAAGCGACGACGACAGTACGCAAAACAGGTAAAATATGAATTGTAGATTCTAAAAAGTTTTTAAATACTAAAACCTTGCAACATATCCTTAGAACTCTGGCTTCAAATGCAAACTTGATAAATCAGCCGACGATTAATAATAATCATACATTTTGTTCCTTCGAGTATCAATTGGTGAATGTTCGCCAGATCGAAGGCAAAATATGCAGTCCTCGATTTGAAACCATGCCAAATATCTTTTGGCAACTAGGGTTCATACTCGTAAGAAACATTTATTGAACATAATGTCCTTTGCATTTTATTCATAATTGCTTCGAAAACGGTGGTTTTTTACTGTTTTTTTTTAAATAAAATGATATTTATGGTAGGAATCACCTAATGATCCTGAATATTGTGCAATCTACCTCCACGCGATATGTAACCCGGACGAAGTAGAAGAATACGATCCGTCGCGAAACGATTGCTTACCCGCTCTCATGTATATAAAAAAGCTTGATGGAACATCCATCAAGCAAATGGTTACGTCTTCGAGGTTTCAGTTTAGATCTGTAAAGATTAGAAGATTACGTGCGTATCTGATTTCATTTCATTTATTTTTGAGTAATCCACATGCCGAGATATTATTTTAAATTTAGTCTGTTCTTCTCAAATAATAATATAATGGGAATGTCGATAACAAATCAGGAATGGCTCAGTTTTGTAAAAGGGAGTTGCTTTCTGATAGCATTGTGATTGGTGTGAAGTTGAGAAGAACCCAACTTCTCGATCAATTCGATAGGGCTTTGTCATTACAGAGACCGATACCGCTCAAAACATTTCCTAAAAATTTAGAAGCAGCATGGAATAATGAATTTCAAAGGGCCGGATCGGGTGATGTCAAAATCACGGTTCAAGGGCAAACTATCTATGCAAGTAGTGCAATCCTTGCTAAGCGTTCCGACTACTTTCAAAGAATGTTTGAGGGATCATGGGCAGAATGCAATCGGTCCTGTAATAATCAACAACAAATTACAGACGTTAGTTCCATCAGTGATGGTGATGATTGTTTGTTGACAACGTTCACGGTGTCTCCCAAGTATCACATTGAAATCAAGGATTTTGATTATCAGACAACAGTTCAAATGCTTCTATTTCTATACACCGATCAGGCAGAACTTGATGAATGTTCGAATATATGGGAGTTGTATACAATTGCCAACAAGTATTTGATCTCTGATTTAGAGGCCAAAACTAAAGGAAAGATAATTGAAAACATGAGCATCGCAACAGCTGCCGAAGGTTTGTTCGGGAATGCGTGGAAATGGTCGGAGCTGAAAAAGAAATTTTTAAAATTTGTAGTAAAGAACTTTGCTTCTATTCGAAACAGTCAAGGATATAAAAATATTGTGGCCAATCAGTCAAAGTATCCAATGTACCTGGAGATAAATTCGGAGATCTTGTTGGCGATGGTTCCTGAAATTCCACAAGAAATCCCGCAATAGGTGATTCTAAAATTTTACTGTTTGCCAACTTACCTTTATTTTGAATATTCGGTGTTTGATAGTATTTGCTTTGTACATTCAAGACCTTATGTTTTTACCGTAGACTGGCATTGTTTCATTCCACTTTCATTTCTTTCGTAACTTGTGTGATATTTACATAAATTCGAAATTTTTTTTTTTGAAAATTATTGATTTTCATGACAAATTTAAAAAAGACATTTATAAGAGACCTTTTTTTTTTTAGAGTCGTGATAATTTTACAGTGTATATAAAGAAAAAATTTTATTCTGACAGAGGTTAACAAAATAATATGGATATATGGAATTATCGAATGATTTATACTTTTATAAATCAATTTAATTAATTATTCATGAGACACAAATGTAGATAAACATAAGATAAATGAAATAAGATATCTTGCAGGTGAATTTAAAAAAATATTGACGTTTAAAAAATAACCTACTTAAACAACCTACTCGATTATTCTTAAAAACTTTATAACATATACTGTAAATAATTTAAATAAAAATGTTTTTACGAGTTAATAACAAACGTTTAATGATAACTTGAATTTGGAATATATCAGAATAAAATAAATATAACAATTAAATAATTAACAATAATTTTGATTAAGCGAGAATTTATTTTCGTTATGCAAAATTCTTTCATAAATTGAATATATTTTTTTTAAGAAACAGTATGTTTGAAATCGACTAGACGGAATTATGATAAGATGTTTTTTACATGGTTTTATTGACATAAAAAAAGAATCTTTTATTTACGTATATATTATTTATTTTAAAATATTATTCATATTTTTATATTTTATAGGATCTCACGTTAACAAAAATGTATTATTTTTTAAAAGAATCTATAATAAATTTAAAACCATTTCAGATTAATATATTTTTTTGCTGGGAACAAATAAATAAGCTGCTCACGAATCGAATACATGGTTATTTTCCGGAACTGTCATGTTTCAAAATTTACTATGATTATCCAAGAAGTTTCCCGATATATTTTTTTTTTTGCATCAAATTATCAAATTCAAGATCGGGACAGCAATCACGTGTCTTTCTCTTCTTTTTACGAATAACGAGGCTCTTTCAACCGGTTCGGCTGAAATTTGTAATCTTGATTTAGATTCCTTTGACAAGTTTCACCCTCCCATTAAATTGTGAAATCAACTTTACCGAGGCCAGGAAAGAAGAGATGTGCTGTGTTAGATCCTGAAGTATTAACACGCAACAGGATGTTTGCGCCACACATGAACAAGCGGGATGACATCCATTGAAAAAACATATGAAACAAAAGTTGCAAGCTTTACCACGCCTTGGATTGTTGATTGTTGTATTGTAATGTAATGGCGCTTGTGCTCCTAACACAGCATGTTTTTACCTTGCATCGTCATACCATGGCTTGTCTTTCTATCAAATTCGTTGTACCAGCGACGCCAAGGAACTCTCTAAAACCACCAAATGTTTTGTTAAAACTATTTATTTTTGCCCAGAATATAGGTTTAATGGTAGACGTATGATGATATCACAATTAGGTATCCGATCGTGTCTTATGAATTTACACAATATCAAATCGTCACGCAACACTCTCTAAAAGACCAAGAGCAACATTTGCGCGACCTCCGGATTATCCATCTCGGTGGGGCTGGTTGATTGATAATTTAATTTATCCATTCTCCAAATTAGCCGTTGTAAGTCAATCTCCTAATTAGGGGGATTCAAGACACATGACAGAATTCAAAATTTTGATGAAATCGGGTTTCTGCGTGGATTGATGATTTTCTGCAAAATGAATTACAAGTAAATGAATGACATTAAACTAGATCAAATGAGGATCATATAAAAAAACTCCGACGCTAGTCTGATTTTCGTCCAACGCAATCAATTTAATAAGCCTAACCGATTAAGGGGTGGGTCGGTAACATTGAGGAGTGCAAATAATTTACCACCGGAAAGGGCAAATAGGGATGACGGGGAGTTAATGAAGTGTATGGATTAGGAAATTAAGATTATTAACAAGTATAGGAAAGAAACAAAAACTTTTTTTTTTTTTATACATCCAGAGTACCTAATAGGAAAGACTCATGCATTCACAAATCAAAATCATTATCACTATGCAGGAGTTCCCGTTTTGACCTGTTTGTCAAGTCCTTTAGTGATTCAAAATTAATGTGGATGTATGTAACAGTGGTTGTTCATCGACATAAATAAAAATGCAAGTACGAACCGGTATTGTTAGGTGCCGATTATTTCAACATCTTCAGGATAATTTCGTCTTACAATTTGAAAAAGAAAAAAAATTTTTCTTTTATTTTCTTTTCTCTTTATTGGAATTTTAATAACAATTTTCACCGAAATTCAAGAATTCACCGTTTGCTATAATTTTGATTGCGATTTCATATTTTTACTTAATATAACTGCTTAGAAAAGGTGACCACCTTCCCTTGATAGTGATATAAATGAACCTCCAAGAAGCTTACAGTCCCCAAAATCAACAAAGTCAACAATATTTTTCT
>CAJVPV010002357.1:0-13285 GCA_910591835.1 Acaulospora morrowiae
GGATACTTTCAGATAATAATAGTTGTACACCGGTTTTTTAGATGTATCTAGTCTAACCATCAATGAGTAAACAACACTGGATTAGGTAATGATAGCTATGTTAATCTTTTGAGGGGGTAAACCATCCATTTTTTTTCTGAGAAGCCATGTAGGGAAAACTTTCCATAGCCCACATCCTGTGGAAACCTTGCCGCTTCTTATATGGTTCTTGAGAGAAAAGGGTCTACTGGCCAGAGGAGTGATGTTATGGAGGCGAAGTTTTCAAAAGAGAGAGAGACCTAGGGAGGAAAACCTTCAGAGAGAAGGGAAAAACCTAGCTTCGGCAGGAAAAAAAGGAGAAAAGGGAAGGGAGGGGTAAGAGTAAAAGAAAAGAGTATATAGAAGAGAGGGGAAAAAATAGGAGAAGAAAAATAAAGAGGTATAGGGAAGGGACATAGAGAGAAGGAAAAAGGGAAGACGAGAAAAAAGTAAACAACTCAAAAATTTTCTAAAAAGGAAATTTTCAAGCATAGAAAGGAGAGTTTTTTTATAGTTACTCAGTTATATAAATTTGTTTTAATATTTAATAATGTTTAATTAATTGAGTTTGAGATATTAATCAATTAACAAAAGTAAACTCATTATAATTTTTTAATAAAAGTAAAAATTTTTGGATTTTTGTGATACAGTATACTGTACTAAGTAATATCAAAAAGTAAATATTTTATATATTGCTGGTACTTCAAATCAATATTATAAACAATATTAATATAAAGTTTGATTTTTTGAGTTAAAAAACAATTCTTTAAAAAAGAATATAATTGTTTAATAAAAATTGTTTTTAATAAGAAGTAGAAATACAACATATACCATCTCCCTAGCTCATCACTACAAAATAACATTCTGCTCAGAATTCAATTGCCAACACAAACTCCCAGAAAAAATAACTTCCATATACTATTACCTCTCCCAATACAAAAACTGGAAAATTTTTGTCAAAAAACTTGTCAACAAAAACCTATTCTATATCAAACAGCTCCTTAACTTCAACAACAACAAAATTATAAACTGGCAACACATCTCAGCCAGGCTGGAATACAATACTCAAGGAAAAACTCCCCTTTGATACAATATTTTCTCGCAACTACAATTCAATCAAATAGGAACAACCCCTGCTCAACCAAACAAAAAAAGAAAATGGATAGTGACTCTCATCAATAACAATATAATTATCGGCAAAAAACAAAAAACAAACAAAAAATAACTTACTAGTTAAGCACTGGACATACAATAATCAAGATCTTAACAAATTTCTAACACTTTCAAAATGTAACAGATGTCCTTTCAATGTTCACCCCAACATATAAAAAATGTAAACTACTTGTCCCACACAACTGCCTCAATCTATTTATCAAACCAGTCACAAACAACAAAAACAATAAATATATTTTTTAAGAAATTAGTATTTTTACTGATTTTTTTTCTCAAATTTTATTATAAAAAATTGAATCACAACAATACTATTATATTCGATCTTATAAAAATAATTTATTTATAAATAATATTCTACTTGCAATATTTAATATCATTAATTAAAACTTATATTATATCACTATTGAAATCAGAAGCAATAGAAAAATTCTTTAATCTAATATATCTTTGAATATTTTAAAAAAATAATTAAAATCAATTTTTTCTTATTAATTCAAAAAACAAATTAATATATATAATAAAAATCTATAATAATTATTTATACTAAATCTAAATCCAAACTAATATTAATCAAAACTATTTAGTAAAACAATTCTTAATACATTTTTTAAAATTTTTTAATTAATAATATTCACTTAAGTAGCAGCAGCTAATAATATAAAAAAAATTTCAATATTATTAAAAATTATATAATTTGTAAAAGTTTCTCTATTTTTTAAATCTTTAAACAAATATATATTTTATATGATTTAAAAATTATTAATCAATCTAATAAAAATATTAAAAATTCTATAGTAATAAATATAGTACTGTATTTTAAATATATTTTGAATTAAACTGTTATCAGAAATTCTTTATATTTATCATATATTTTATCAACTTTACTCTAGTCAATATCTAGATACCTTTTATTTTATTATTATTATTTTTTTTTAAAGTGTACCAGCGATAATTGTTTGATTAAGTATTTATTCAATAACGATGTTTACATATATCTTTCAACATTACTATCTAGGACTATGCTATAATATATTAGTTATTAAGAATACTCAACACTTATCGGGATTGCTCCAAATAATGACGTTTGCTGTAGCTTGTTTCTAACTATATTAGGTATAGAGGCTAATCTACTGAACAAAGGTAATCCTTTATTGGATCAGTAGCGTGCATTTTCACTAGTAATTGGTCAGCTTTATTTCTAACTGGAAAGGAATTAAGGGGATGTTGAAAGGGGGGCACTAGGAGTAATATCTATGGCAAATAAAGCTACATGATTACTGCTTGCTTCATTGGGGATAAATCCCTTTACCACCACCTGCAGCTGGGCTAACCATTTAATTTCTTACCTGTCCAATAATACCCAAGAATGTTCAAGATACTTATAGCTGGTACTTACTGCTTGAATATCGACTTATATATTGCAGGGAACAGGACTTATAGCCAGAAGCCTTCTCGGGATAAATACCGCCAGACCGGTTTATTACTGGATTGGGATAAGACTAGGGCAGGGATCTGTGTGAAAAACACTGGATATTAGGGGAAGGATTACCAAACCTACTCATCGAAAGCAAATATCTCATATGCCTTGCAACTTTTGGCGATCATCATAACACCAACCGGACAATCGTCGCACCACGACACCTTTTTTGAAGGATCACAATCCCAACATCCTATTGGATCAGCATGTGAATAACTTCTTATGGGAAACAGGATTTAACAGGTTATGGCCCCAGATACTATTTTTAATTCGGTTCAACCGCCTTCACCTGGGGTTGAACTGGTATCTTGTGATCTGACCTGTGGAGTGTTAACCACTACACTATGGATCCACAGGTCTTCTAGATACCTTTTATTTAAAATAAGAGTTTTATATTAAAAACATTTAATATATTTTCAAATACTTTAAGATTATTCAAAAAGCTGATCAGATTATTAAGACTATTAATTAAATCCTTTATAAATAAAATCATTTTTATATCAAATTTTATCAATTGGACTATATAATAAGATTTGAAAACTATGTTACTTTATAGTCAACACCTTATTTTCTATTGGAATTAAATAGAACTCTATCAAATCTTCCAATCTAATTAATTCATTCAAACCAAAAAACAATAATACTGTGCAAGCCAAAATCATATTTATTATCAACCTTCAAGAAAAAATTATTATTATTATATTTTTCACAATTATTAACTTATTCATCCAATTTAATTATAATTATTCCAAATATATTTATCATTTAATATCCTTGTTTTTTAATTCTATTTCTTTTAATACTAAGTAGGTATTTATGACTACTCAATACTATTTGACAAAATATATTGTTTTAAATTTTCTTTTCAAAATTAATTATATAGTTACTATGGAAAAACTAGTATTTAATTTATTGTCTTTTATAAAAATCAGGATATTCAAATTGACAATGTAAGTTGTTTAATAATATTCCTTCATCTTCGGAAATTAATTGACTGTTAAAACATTAATTTATAATATTCTAACCTATTAGCAGAACTCTTCAACATTAACAGCTTCAAGTACCATCGAATCATATATAGTTGTTTTAGTGTGTAAATTCTTATCTATGATATTTATAATGTATAGTATCAGAAAATATATTGACAAATTTATTTCTTTCTGAAGGAATCAAACCAGAAATCGTTAAAAGATCTGCTTGGTTGTAATCTTTATTGCTCAGAAAATATGAAATCCATCTGCCAACACCATGATACACTATATCCTGATGAAAATCTAATAGACTTATGTCACAATTCAAACTATTTCAAGAAAATTCCTCTCAAAATTCTGGAACGATGCTTTAAAGAGCTTGACGACAAAATTGAAAAATTAAATTTCATCAAATATTCACAAATTCCTGATAGACCAGCGAGGAATGGTACATCAAGATTGATGATCTACGCTGTTTAGATCAAAGTGATTGGCCAATAGTATCTGTTATAGCAGAACACTACCTCCATTGTACTGTAAGCACCAAGTACAAATGGTTTTGCATTCACCCATAGGTGACATATTAACAGTATGTTTACTCAAATTTTTGTAGCATCGAAATCCACTACTTAATTTAGCTACATTAGAAAAACCACATTTAAACTCTTTTGCCCATCCGTGTCTACAGGTGTCTCTTTGGTATATTTCAGCAATATGCTATGAATTCGGAGAAATTGGATCAAAAAATCACGTAAAACGTGAATGCACCGATGGCGTAGGACACCTAAATACTGCTGATAAATTTCAGCTAGTTTATATGGAAGGCTCAGGGATAAATGCAAAAAATGACAAAGAAATAGCAGATGCCACCAAAATATCTAATAACCTTCAAGCATTTTTTTAAATATAATAAAAGATAACATAAAATGTAGACGCAGATTCCCAAAACACTTGCTGTTCTTGGTGGGCAAAGTTTCCGCCTTGGAATTCACCTACAAATTTTAAGCTATTATGGTAAGTTATGTACGTTTGATTTATACTATTATCTATATTAGAATATTCACTTTATTGACTAAGAGTATTCTAATCTTAGAAGGAAAGTTCTGTCTGAATGAAGTGGATAATGCGAATCTTCCACGTGACTTCACAGAGATGAGTATTCTTGAAATGATTTGTGTTAACAAATATTAATAACAAATTACAACAAATGCCTTCGAGACTCTCCTACATTAATAGCTTGAATGTAGTGAATACTCTATAAAAGATAGTCTACTTATTCATTTTTCTTAGTAGTTAACGATTTGTTGAATCAATCGTGAAAACGGAATTATATAAACATTTATTCCAATATATGGGTAATTTTCAACGTAAAAAAAAAAATTGTATGCATTACAATTTATAACGCCGATCACTTTTGCCAAGCAAAATTCTTAATCACATTTGGCATCGAAATCAATACAATGTACTAAATTCCGAAATATACATGCAAAACTAAATACGATTAATTATTCGAATAACTCTTCACGATAAAAAACAAAAGAAATTCGAAGAAAAATATACGTCTATCCCTTTATTGATACAAAAAATATATGGGCCGGATAATACATGATAAAATATACTGTAAATAAAAAAATTCGTCTATCATTTGTTATTATTTTGATGTATACGACGTTTCTCCACGATTAATCCAATTACCGTTTTAACATCTTTTCTAATTGATTCGAGATCCCCCTTCAATGCTGTTTTGGACAGATTAATTCGATATTCGCTTTTACTGGTACAATACAGGCTTTCCGTAGCGAGTTTAATAAATGTCATTCTGTAGCTAGAAAAAAAAAAGATTATTAATCGAAGATAGGCTAATGCCAAAAAATATATAACAAAATTTTTTAGCGGAGTAAACACAAAGTACTATACCTGTTGAAACTATCCCGTAAAGATAATCATTATCATTTTCAAATACCTGCTCCGCGGATCGTTTACTTTTATTCATATGGCTCGCGCTTTTCAGTTGTTTTATATTCTGGAGGTACCCAATTTCAACATTCCCTCTGCTATACATATAAGATCCTCATACCCTTTAATCAAATAATCAACATGTCCAGAGGGATTTTCACCGGAAACATCATCTTGGTATGCGATATACAGTATATTTTTTCATTGTTGGTAGGTTTTCGAGTAATTGCGATTGATGCATTCAGGATAAATGTAATAAAAACACAGTGGGTTGCTTTATTGGCACTATCTTGTATAGTTTCCAAATTCGAAAGCCTTAATATAATTTTTTTCATACATCGTTTTAGAACTTTATCATCACCGATTAAAGAAACCTACTATATAAATGAAATAAATATTTTTTATTTAAACAAAAGATCTGTGTAATTTATATACAGTATAATAAAATTTACATAAAATGATACCTCCATGTCCTAATTGTGGAAAAATGACTTTAAGAAGACTCGGAATAGAGAAAAGCATTTAGATCCAAATCGAGCAAGACCATACTTACCTCATAATTTAACTGCATCAGATTCACAATCTCAAGAAATAAAAGATTCCAATGCTAGAAGGTTAAATGAATCTGTTAAACAATGGGGATCAAGGTTACGAAATAGAGTTAAAGAAGTAATTATGAAGATTGGTGTCAACCACAAAACATATTCCAATGTAAATGTTTTTATGATCACTTATTGCAATTTGATCTAGAAGCATATATTCCAAAAAAATCTCTAATAGAGGAAGAGCAAAGATTTGAGCAAGAATTTTTTGGTGAATCCGAAATTTATCCTGAAGCTAATCTAGATTCTCAAACCCAAGTTTATCATAAAGATAAACTTATTAAATCAAAAAAAATAGTAACTCAACAAACTACATCATTAAATAATACAGAATTGCAACCTGTTCAAGAACTGCCTATTAATAAAGAGGATTTCTAGATTTAGATATAGAAGTACCTTGGCCAGTCCCATTTCCTGATGATAAAACACATTGTTTAATATCAAAAAAATAGAATTCAGACTGCAAAAAATATGTTTAAAGTAGATGGTACTGAATGTACATTCTCAATCTAATTTATAGAAGCTAAGGATATTGATTCGACCAGTATAATATTAGAAGCAGAAAATAAAAATAAAGATATAAAAAATATATTTTTACAATGCTTATATTAGAATTATCCTCTCAAAAAATTAATGAAATTATAAAATTGCTAAAAAATGAAGCTAAATATACTTTCTTAATCTGGTTTACAAAAATTAAAGACATTAATTTGACCAATATACAATAATATTGAAGAAGATAATAAAGATAAAGCTATACAGAAAATACTTTTACAATATCCATATTGAAATTATTTAGAAGAAATTAATAGAATTATAAAATTGATAGAAAATATTCAGGGCAAAATTTAAAAAAAGTAAGACCTGATTAAAATATATAGAATAGCAAGTAGAACCAAAAAAATTCAAAGCTGAGATAGCTGAAGAGCAGGTTAAAAAAATTTTAAATGTAATTAATAATGACAAGCTCTTAATAAAAGTAAAATTCATTTGAATCAATATAAAAATATCTTTAAAAAAAGAATATACAAAAAGAAACTTTAAATTATAAATAAATATAAACCTATTTATAAATCAAAAAGGTAAATAAAGAATATATTTGTAATAGACCAAATGATATTATTACAAAAAAAACAAAACCAGGCATTTAAATAGAAATAAATAAAAGATTTCTAATTAAAAAAACCAGTGTGTAATCTGAGATAAAAAGACTTGATAACAATACAATAGTCTATAAATTATATTAAGTTCAAAAATCAAATATTAATTAATTAATATCTATAAAAGATGAAGTACTTAATTATATAGCTTAACAAATAATAAAGCAATTTAATAATACTAAAAAAGAATATGAACTTACTAATATTTGTAAAAAAAAATAGAAAAAATAGAAAAAAAAAATATACTGTATATTTCAAATATAAAGTATAAAATATAAAAGAATCAAAAAAAAATTCTTAAATAGTTAATTAAATAATCTAATATTACTTATAGCACTATTTTTAATAATGAAAAATATTAAACAAATAAGTATGAAGAAATAGAAATAATATTTTAAAATAAATATGTATTTTCAAGAAATTGGCACTTTTCAAATAATCAAATAGCAAAGTATTATAAAAATAATATATGGAAAACCATTAACAATACTCTTCAAGATTTATAAGTAATATGGTTTATAGAAGTAGATGATACAAGTTAAATAATATTCCAATTTGTTATAAAGATAATTATATATTTAGAATATAATATATATATATATTATTTTAGAATTATATAAGAAATTATTTGAAAATATAATAGAGTAACAATTTAAAATAAATAATTAGTAGAAAAAGAAAGCAAAAATTTCTAGAATTACTTAAAATAGTTGAGTTAATAGAGCAGATATTTGATACAAATTATGTTAAAAGTTAATTTGTTAATAAAATTAATAAATAGTATTCAATATTTGAAAAAATAAATGATATTATAAAGCAAGCTTATAGAAAATATAAACATAATAGACATTGAAATATACTCAATTATTATGCTAATAATATTATATTAATTAAATTCAAATTAAATATTTTATATATTACAAATATCTTTTTCAATATATAATAACTTTATTTCTTATAATAATAAGGTTATCTTATTTTTATCAATTATAGAAGAAATTTTTTTTAGATAAATACAATATATAGATATATAATTTTAATAATGCAATAAAATTTCTAATCTTAATATTAATTTAATATTATTAAAATATACAATATTAAAAAAAATTATATATACAACAGATCACGAAATTTTAAATACAAGAAACCAAAATAAAAAGATAAACATTTTAAGTTTTTATAAAACAAAGTTCTTATAATTCAATAAATATATCTTATAAATTATTAGTAAAAAAATTTTTATTATTATTATAAAACTAATCAAAAAATTGCAAAAAAAATTTTTTTAATAAAATCTTGTCATTTAAATCAATATCTAGAAGTGAAACTTTAAATTTTCTAATTTTATATCAAGATATTTTCCAATATTATTATTTTAACAAAATAATTGATAAATGATTTGATTACTATAGAAAAAGCAATTCTAAATATATGGCTTAACGATTGGTTTATAATAATATTAGGGTTTAATTTTTATTAGTTAATCAAAAATTTATTAGTTAATCAAAAATTATAATTTATTTAATGAGATCGGCGTCATAATATAAAGCAAATTCTATCTAGTATTTTCTAGATTATGTTCTGGCCAAACTTTCTAATTCCGCCTCCTTATTCCTCCGGTTTTTGTACCTCTTCCAATAATCAAGAAATATGACCGAGTACTTTTTCTACCATAGCTTCCGACCGATTAATATCTCTTATCACATTACCTTTCAGCAGAAATTTTCATTACACAGATCGTGATACGATATCACAGCATTACGTGATCACAAATATATGATGAATATTACTATAGTGAGAGTTAAAGTAGATAAATGAGTCTAATTTATTTTATTAGGGAATAAATTTTCACGCGTGTCACATGATTGCACCGCAAATTAAGTTGGCGTCATCACATTCGCGTAATCTGACTGTATACAGTATCTTAAAACTTAATATGGCAACTCTCTGGAATGAAAAATCAAACACCTCGATAGGTATATAAAAATAGCCATGTCTAGTGCAACGCAGGTTTCTACTTCTCTTAATGGTCCAGTGAGGGATGTCGATTGGTACCGCCAGCTTTGGTGGAAAACCGGTAACATACATCCCAAAGCAAAGTGGGAAGAAGCAACGTAAGTCTCAAATTTTCTTTGATGACTGGATACTTTATGCTAATAGCTGATATTGACTGTTATTTATTATCAAGTTTACCATACGAGCTCAAGACTGATGTGTCGCTAGACGAGTATATTTTTCAAACAGATAAACATAATGTGAAGGGTCTTTGGGAATGGGAGAACGGAACCGTTCGTGTTATCGAAATCCCCTCAAAATTTCACGAGTATTGCATTGGTACGATTAATGCAGAACTTGCTATAGCACTTCAGGCCGTGAGGCGCACTCCTTTTGGCTTTTTTTTTTCTGGTGCGACGAGTGAGTGTTTTTTTTTAGCTTTCTTTATGCTATATATATTTCTATTACTCATCATCTTTGATTAATAGCAACAAAAACAGATAGATCAGGCAAAGAAGCAGATGGGTCTATCCGACCCAAAGGAAAACCTCAAGTTCCCCATGGTGGATCTGATGGAGGGGTATGAAGAGTTTATTTCATTCGCTTTCTAATGTAATTATTGTTGAGAATTCTAATGTTGGTGATGACATGTACTCTTAGAATGAACCCTGGCCCAGTCTTGTAATAGAGGTCGCTTATGCCGTAACCGAGGCGGAACTTAAGAGGAAAATAGAGATTTACTGGCTCTCTCCTAATAGAGCTCACGATGCAATTGGCATTAACTTTAACTATGTACCAGGCATGCGTCCAACGGAGATGACGGTAAGTAATCGCAAGAGGATTTAATTTTGCATTTGCCATTGGCACCATTTAAATGATATTTGTTCTTTGATAGGCTTGGCATTATTGTATAAATAATCGAACAGCCGTTGGTGCACTCGCCCCCACTATGGTATGTTATATTATTAAGTGCTTTTTTACCACAAAATTGAGTGAATCTAATGTATTCTCTGTTCAGTATGAATTCGGGACGGTTGATCGTCAGGGCAATCCCCTCAACATTGTACTGGGGCAATGCGTGATCAACATTCAACTGAGTTGTCTTTACGATGGGATGCCACCTAACTTCATACTTCCTTCACCCCCTTTACCTGACCCTATTTCCATCGATCTCTTTGATATTCGGTATGCTGTTTTAAGATGTTAATTGGTGCATATAGTGTCCGACTCCTATTCTCTTGTCTATGGAGATGTTTTCACCCTACATAATAATTCTTGGAGAGGGACATTTTTCACCTTGCTACATAAATATACAGAAATTTAAAGTAAAAATGGACCAGAATATTCTCACGCAGTTTCGCTAGATCCAAACATTTATTGTATTGGCCATATTCGAAAAATGAAATAATAAATTGTTAATTCGGCCCCCGGTCCCACCCGCTCTATCTATCATCTTAAAAGGAACTCGGGATTGATACAAATTCTCAGTTTATTTGAAAATGGGAATGCTTTTGGAGTAATTGATCGGTCTATGCTTACTTTTAAATCGGCGTGCTGCACAACCGGATAAATCGACGCAATATTTGTATATTCGGCACGAAGTGCCGAGGCGAAAGAATAAATAAGTTTTTGGCACAAATCGTTATTTTTTAAAAAACTTTGAGCATATCCACAACTTGTATAAACAATGTCAGACACTCGATCAAAAAGTCGTTTCGTTGCAAGGATTAAATTCTCAACTTATTGCTACAATTTTCGAGCTTAGAATGGAGAATGCTAAGACTCTTGAACTTGAAAAGAAAATTGGCGATATTAAAGCTATAGATGTGAAGCTGAAGCAGATTATCGAGGAGAATGTAAAGCGTAATTTTAGAATCAAGGAACTAGAGCAAATAAATATAGAGCTTGAGACCAGACTCGCTATATTAGAACAGGGAGAAAAAGAAAAAGGTATTTTTACAAAGATGTTTCGCAATCTCCAGTAAATTCCAACGATACTCCTGATGCTCCATCATCTGATATAACTAACAACACTTTAAATTCTGATGTTTGCCGAGAGACGAAGACTCAATGCACCACATCACCAATTCGCGCAAAGACTAAATCATCGGAAGACTCACGGAATGAGGAAGCTATCGCATCTAAGGTGATAGATGATTTCCCGGATGAGGAGCATAAGAAAAGGGTGGTTAGTGATGAGATCAGGCAGAGAGAGCACGAGGAGAAGCTTCAAGAAGAGTCAAAGACTTGTCGCAAAACATCCTCAGCTATTCACTACCTGTCATACAGTAGTACTGAAAAAATTCACTCAAAAAAAAAATCAAGATAGAAATTATATGTATATGAAAACCATTTTCTTGGGGAACGATCGAGATGTAAATTTATAATGTTGTACAAAGACTATTAGTTTGGGAAACGATCAAACTGGAATATCTGAATTAGAGCAATATGTCGAGTGTGATAAAAATGAAATTGTAGAGCAGGGTCTAATAAAGAATTGCATTTACTGTATCTACTGATGAGTAACTCCTCATTGATTCTACTATAGATAATATCAACTCTATTTAAAACAGAATTTATGTTATTATAGCAGATGGTAACATCAAAAAGAAAAGAGCAAGAATGATGATCTATAAAGAAATAAAATCCCTTCTTACTTGATACCTATAAAAAAAGTTCTTAGAGCTAGAAAATTTCTTATGCTATTTGGAATTAGATTAAGCTGATTATACAGTATGGTGCAAAAAAAATAACAATTATATTTTTAGTTATAACTTAATAAATAATTATTGAAAATTTATAAAAATTTATAAATATATAGTTAAATACCTTATAAACAACTTTACTTAATACTGTTTTAATTAATATATTAATATTTTTTAAAATAATTTAATTTTTATAATAAAAAAATTTATAATAAAAAATTTTTGTTCTTTTATATATATATATAAAGTAATCAGAAATAGGTTTAAAAAAATTGTTTTTTTTTTAAAGTTTGATTTTTTAATACTAAAAAATTTTATAAAAATATAAAAATATTATATAAATATTTCTGAACATTTCTAATATTTATATATACACAGTGAAATTTGATATAGTAGATATTTGATATAGCAGAAACATATAAAAATCTCAATATAGTGGAATAGACTCAAAAATAGTTATAATAAAATAATCTTAATACAATGGATTTAATAACAAAATTTTAAAAAATCTTACTATAGTGGAATTTTCAAAATTTTTTACTAATTGTTCTAAGGTTATATTATATCAAATTTCACTGTGTATTATTTTTTTAATAAATTCATTAATTAAATAAAAAGTTATACTTTTTTTAAAAAATTTTTTATAATCTTATTTTTGAATCAAATTTTTTAAGGATATCTTTAACTTTAAAACAAAATATATTAAAAATTATTATTATTATTTAAAATTATTTAATTATTTTTTTTTATTATATTTTCAAAATTAAATTAATAAAATATTAAATTATAAAAAAAATTGTCATTTTTTTTGCACCATAATATATATTGCATTAAAAATTCCATTAAATATTTAATTGATTGCGATAGAATATCTAGTGAAATAATTAAAATTTCAGACGTCGTTAATGCAATCAACCTTTTCCGAGAACCAGATCCCGATAGTATTCTTTCACAGAATTTGTCGATCGTATTTTAGTTTTTTCTACAATTATGTCATTAAATCACGGGCCACAATACAAACATTCTACTGGTAGAAAAAACTTTTGTTACGTCATATTTTTGTCATAACAAGTAAGAAAGTGAAACCTTCACGTGTATAATAAGCCTATATTTACGCGTTTTTCAAGTATATAAGCGGTAAAATTTCACGTTGCTTTTCTCTTATCTTCCCTACTGCAAGGTCTCTTTCCGAACTGAAATTATTTCCGCCACGAAAGGTCTCTCCGAA
>CAJVPV010002358.1:0-13285 GCA_910591835.1 Acaulospora morrowiae
AGAAATAATAATAAATTATGATAAATATGTAAATTAATTGTCAAAATTTAAAAATTTTAAAAATTTTTCATCAACAATAGGAACCTTGGGTTCACTATAAGTAAACTCCTTTGGTTCAGGCAGGTGAATAAGCTGAAAAAATTCAGGTATATGAATCTTTTTTACCATTCATATATATCTGGTAGTTAACACTTTCAAGTATATTCAATTTTTCTTGATTTTTCTGGAGAATTTTGCCTACTTCAGTTTGACCCTGAATTTTCTGTTATACTGAAAACTCTGGATGGTGATTGGTTGAAATCTTGGATTGATTGATTAGCAAGTAAAAGAAATATAAACAAGATACATATCCACACATGCCTCATGTCATACTATATCATAACTGATGATGTAATCGGATAAAGCAAAAGAGCAAGGTGTCAAGGTATTCTCTTGTTAAGAAGTGTTTGGAAGTCTTCCTCCTTCCCTCTTATGTTGGTTTCTTTTCTTCTCAAGATTAAAGAAGGCTCTCATTAGGCTAGTGATTAGTTTTGTTGAGATTTTTATTTTATCAGCATAAACTTTTCTCCTTCTCCTTTATCCTTCCCTTTTACCTTCACAAAAAAATAAAAATTTTATATCTTAGGATCACAGAGGTTTAGTTGGGATAAACAGTCTTGATAAAGGACTGGCAATGATATTGAGATTAATAAAGAACATGGATCAAGATAG
Organism: Acaulospora morrowiae; assembly: GCA_910591835.1. NCBI lineage: Eukaryota > Fungi > Glomeromycota > Glomeromycetes > Diversisporales > Acaulosporaceae > Acaulospora > Acaulospora morrowiae. Next base: position 712 of record CAJVPV010002358.1, read on the forward strand.
AGCAACTTTATTCATTCTCCTTAATTATATCTAAAGGCCAGTAGCTATTGATGGGTGTGCTATATAAAGAAATAAGTTTAACCCTTAGTATAAATCTATTAGATACTTTATATATCTATCCATTTGTATCTCAGGTCAATTCGAACATACTATTTGGAATAATAAACTTGAATATATGGCCTGATTAGGTATAAAAAAAAAAAAAACATTTTTTTTATTAATTATAATTAGAACTCCACTTCAATACCAGTTTGATACCAATTCAATACTTAAATTTATTATAAATTCATATGAGTATATCACAACTTATATATTAAATTTACTATAGATTGATACTATTTCAATATTACTTTAATATTAGTTTAATACTTTTTGAAGCTTTAATTATAATTTATTTATGTAAAAATTATTAATATAATAATAGTAAATATTTGATTAAATAAAATATTATATTTAATACTTATTTGTGATAAAAAATTTTTTTTATTAATTATAATAATTAAAATTGATATTGATTATATAATACAATAATTATAAATTTTTTAAAATTTGTTTTATAATAAAAATAATAATTATAATAAATATATATTTTTTTATATTGTTAATAAAATTTCAAGCTTTTATGATAATATAAAAAGTTTTGAGTAATAATTTTGTAATTACTGTAAATTAATAATTAAAATATAATTTTACTTAAATTAAATATATTTTATATATCAAATTTTTAAAATTTCAATTTTAAAAAGTATATAATTTCTTATATAATAATTTTATATTAAAAAATATATATTTTTATTTTTAATAAATAATAATTTTTATAAACTTATTTTTTAACTTAAAAGTCTTTAATAAAAGATGTTATTTTTGACTTTACAATTACAGTAATTATAAATTAAATAAGGTTTGAAAATACATTATTTATTATTATTTTTGTAATACTAAAGTATTAAAATAAAAGTTTATTTTTGATTTCAAAAGGCTTTCTTATTTTTAAACTAATAACGAGTTATATAATAGCCTTCTAACAATTTATTTTACAACTTCAGTAATAATTAAATTGTATACAACATATTTTTACAAAATAAACAAGCCTTTAAAAAAATTATTCAAAAAAATAGCTTTAAAAAAATGGATCATATACTTGATTACATGATCATGGTCTCATGGTTCAAAATTACTTTTCGCATTTTATATGTCTTCTATATTCTCATGTTCAGTTTTGCGCCAGGCATCCCATAGACAAACAGGTTTGTCGATCTCCTTATTCATTATTTCCCAAAATTTCTTTTCCGCTTTAAGTTGATGCTCATCAGAGTCAATTTCCTCCAAATCAGCGGGCGTGAGTTTAGGCTGCATAGTATCCTTCCCCTTTGGAACTGGGAGGCCGATGCAAAATCTGTTCGGAGTGAACACGCCCGACGGATCATACTTTTCTTTGATTTTGCATAGTTGATTGTACTTTGCTTTTTTGTCGTAATAATACTGCCAATTGGCACTCAAGTCTAAATCGAATGAGCCCCACAAAAGGCGACGGTCATCTTCGCAAAATTTGGCCTTCGAATTTCCAACCCCCTCATAGTCGCTTATTTGCGCCCACATTTTCGCCTCCTTGTATAGGTCGGTATGGTAAAATACATCCAACGTGCAGACAAGTTTAGTATCTCGCCAACTAAATGACGTGTGACTGTTCTTTCCATTTTGGAAAAATCGCGAGTTTTTGCCACCAAAATGCTGAAATTGTGCCGACAAGTTCAATTTCCGAGTGTATCCATCATCGATTCGATTCGAAATCCAATCAGTCCACTTGAATGACTTGAGTCTCTTAGAATTGGAATTGGACGAGTATACACGCTTGAAGTACGGAAGGTTGAACTCCCGTCCGATTGGCACAATCCAGTCGCTGGTCAACTTAGACATTGGTGTGGGTTTACGGTCGCTGACAATAACTAATTTTTTGGCGTTAATTATGGTGATGCCGGCAGCCTTTCGAATTTTGTCAATGAATTGCTGGTCGTATGTTTGATGAGCTCCTTTCAGATTGGCCCACTGCACGAAAATGACGATCATCCGGGGCCAAGTTATAGACTGTTCTGTAACATATTTGTGGTTATACCTCTGGTCATAGGTTAACTCAGAAGTCGTAAGGTTTGGAGGATCTTCCAACACCGTGACAGAATAGTCGTAATCGGCCGGGAAATTTTCATTTTCTGCCATATCCACCATGATATCCAATAATTCCTTGAGACGGTCCCGATTGTATGGACACACGGCCCTTAGACCGCGAGAATTTGGGTAGTCTTGGTCTCTGAGGACTTTCAATGTGACGTGAGTAAGCACCCCAAAATTTCCAGGACTACCACCCAACACAGCAAAAAACAAATCCTTGTTGCTGTGGTCAACCTCTTGTTTTTGACCATCGGCGGTAATAATGCAGAATTTTTCGACATAATCCGAGAATAGCCCGAAACTTCTAGCCAACTGACCGTATCCCCCAGTTTGAACATGTCCACCAATATTGACGTATTGACATTGACCATGTGGCACAAATCGACTTGCTTCTCCGAGCTTGGCATTGAACTCGCCCAACGAGAAGCTGACACCTAACGTCACCGACGTGCGATCCTCGTTGTTCCATTGAAAATCCTTGTACGTCTGGGATAAATCAAGTTGAATGTTTTTTCCATTTGTGGACGACGCGCCGCTATATTGATGACCTCCTGTGCGCACGGCAACAGCGATATTGTTTTCTTTTGCAAACTTGATGGCGTTGATCACGTCGTTGTCGTCTGCTGCTTTTATAATAGCCATTGGTCGAACAATGTCCTCCTTCAAGTACGAGCTCGATGCATACTGATAGCATTCGCTTTCATAGTTAACATCATCGCGTTTGATTACCGTGCCTTTGAAGATATTGGGAATGTAAATGTCTGACATTTTAATACGTTGAGAGAATAAACTGTATCATAAGAAATCGATGCAAACAATTCCTGTATACACATAGGTCGTTCTCACAATAACATCTGCTTTATATTTTTTTTTTCAACTTGTCATTGGGAACAATGGAAATAATGCTTAAAGCATTACACCATTCTTCTAAACTTTATCAATCTAATCTTTCCCTTCATTATGACTAAACAATAAATAAGAAGAAAGCGATTCATTTTATTAAGTAACCATAAAAGCAAAAAAATATCTCGTTTAATAAGTACCATATAAGCAAAAAAATATCTCGTTTAATAAGTACCATATAAGCAAAAAAATATCTCGTTTAATAAGTACCATATAAGCAAAAAAATATCTCGTTTAATAAGTACCATAAAAGCAAAAAACATCTCGTTTAATAAGTACCATAAAAGCAAAAAACATCTCGTTACAGTAATAGATAACCATAAAAGCAAATAAATATCATTGTTAACAATCTTGTCATACCACTATCATACATTAATAACATTCACATGTAGAGGTACTAATTTAAAGAACAAAAACTTTTTCACAATCCAAAAATTCAACTGTTAACCCTTTCTTTGCATTATTAAATTCTTTAATGTCTTATTAGTAAAATAGTATAAGTGTCAAAGGTAGCCAAGCACTCGAAGTTTAATATCAACGATATATTGTATGTGAAAAAAGTTTTTTTTTTTTTTTTGATTGATTAATAATTTCCACTTATCAGTGAGAACGAATTGTATATAGCAAAATATTGAATCAACATACAGTATATACAGTATGTAAAAATTAATCAAGAAAAGATATATAAAGTAAATATGTTAAGAAACGCATATTGACCAAAAAATTCTTGCTAAAAGAATAATTGTTAACGACTAATGACAAAACATCTCAAAATATTGTAAACAAGTTTATTTTCGGAAATTTTAATGCCAAACCTTATATTAAAAATCTTGGTAGAAATGTATCTATTTATATCCGATTATTTATAAATATTCATAACTTTAATAATTTTTCATCTAGATCCCCTTTCATCTTCTTTGCAAGATCGGATTCTTTGATTTGTTTAACAAGTTTGGAATTGGAGTGAAGATACTTCCATGCATTTAAAATTATGACCAAGTCTCTTGCGGAATTCATTTTGGTGGATCACATTATTCCATTACTAAAGGGGTAGATCTTGAATGTTTGGTTGTTCTCCTTTACAGATTCTGATTGCAAGAGCTTCACCTTTTTCATTATCGCAATCAACATACTTGGAAGATGGAACTCCAGAGAATATTTCTGACACGATAATTCCAAAGAAGAAATATCCGCAGTTTTTGTGTATCTTTTTTAATTTAAAACTTCGAGTGCTACAAAGGAAGTACTCATTATTCGAGAATTGATTCGGAGTTAGAAATCTCATAAATTCTAACGCAGTATAATATAAACGCCGGAACCTCTCTTACCATGACATATCGTAAACAATCTTTGTATGCTCAAATTCTATAAAAATCATAAAATTTTGATTTATCATCCTTTGTGATCAAAGACACTGTACACTTCGTGAAGGCTTATTATTAGCTGATTTATATAATTATAATAGTAAGTTTTGTAAGACGCTTTACATTATCATCTTGAGATAGTATAGATAAACTGTATATCAAGAATTTATATCATATTGAAAATATTTTCATTGCCTTTTCCAAATATTCTTTAGATATACTGTACCTTTAGAATTATTTAAACATTTAAATGCTACTTGTATTTTCTCGGATCCCTTTCAATCATTGCATTTACTCAAATATAATATATTTCCTTCCCTCCTTTCAGCAGAATAAACCTTTGCGAAACCACCTTCACCAATTTTTTTAATATTCGTGAATTTTGAATATGGAATCTATTCAACTACTTTAAATCTACTTGTTGCCTTTAACTGCGCCTTTTGTATAAATTTATCAATACCTTCATCCCCGCTTGTCCATTTATAATATTCTTCTTTAAAGCGAGGAGATTGCAAGAAAGACACTCGTATTTTGTTTTCCACAGTGGTTATAATTACATCTAAGTAATTATTAAATTATTAACACAAATCACAAGTATAATTTGTTCAACAAATCAAATGAAAGTATGCTTACTCCCTAAAATAAGTAATTTAACTTAGAAATTAAAATATATTTGATATTAATTACTTAATAAATATTAATGAAATATACTTACAGTCTATAATCGTCGTTAAAGAAAGAATGCAACTAAGAATAATTAAATATCTTTGTATAAATTTATTCAATAAATATGCTTGCCGTCTGTAATCGTATTAAGAAAAAATTAGAACACTCTTGATATTAACTTACTCAACAAATATTGATGAAAATATGCTTACACACTAAAGTAAAGACTAACATATCAATTAAAACCTTTTATAGTAATTACTCAACGGATTAATGAATATACCTAATCATTCTTTCTATAAATCTATTATTAAAATATAATATTGATATTACACTTGTGATTTCGAAACATGAATCAAAAGATCAAACATATACTGTACATGGAGCGTTTAAAACTTACAGAACATTCTATGTTTAATGAAAATACTAAGTTAAAATGACTACTGTATTAATCTTTTGTAAATAGCGAGATTGATTTTTTTAAACTTGTTGAATAAGGTTTTTTTTAAAAAAAAAACAAAACAACCTTCCTTCTATCCAGTCTTGTATAATTACGTGTTGTGAATAGTAATCCCTATAATAATCCAAATAAAAAAACATCAATATACAAATATGCATCATATATTTAATATATTAATCCTATAAGTATTTTCCTTTTTCTAAAATTCAAATTATACATTTATTATTTTAAACTTTTAAAATAAATAGTTTTTAATAGATTGTAATTCGGATTTCTCAAAACACTCTAATTACAGAGAATAAAATTTAGGTTAGAATCAAAATTTAAAAAAAAATTTTAAGTTTTTTTTTTAATTTAATTTAATTAATTTTTTTAAAAAAAAAATGTTTAAAATACAGCATATTAATTAAAAATATTATTTGAATATACAATATATCAAATAATCATTAATTGATATTTATTTAATTATATAAAATAAAATTTATTTGAAAATTATGATTTAGTTAATCAATTTTTTTTTTGAATTCTCAATTAATTTCTTTTGTTAATCTAATTCTTTGAAAAATATTTTTTATATATTCAATTAAATCTAATTATTTTTTTAGCTTGATATTTGCTTTTTTCAAGTTTTTTATCTTTATATATAATTCTTTATTTATTAAATAAATTGTTTAATTAATTAAGATAATTTTATAACAATTTTAATATAATTAATATAATTAAAAAAAAATATACATTATTAAATATCAAATTAATAATATAAAATGTTATAAATAAGAAGCATTGCAATTGAAATACAATAGTTTAAACCATATATATAGTGAAATTAAATTTGACTATTTTTAAAAAATTATATTATAATAGAAATACTAAGTAACATATAATAAATAATTGAAAATTATATTTAATTTAGAATTATATATTATCAATTAAATTTTTATAGTAATACAAATATATAATAATTCAAATTATATCTTTATAAAATATTTAAAATTTAAAATATTTAATAAAAATTAATTTTAAAAAAAAACAAAAAAAAAATTCTTTCTTATTTATCTCTACTTTATTTAAAAACTTCTTTTTTTGGAAAATTTTTTTTCTTTTCCCTTCACTTCTCTTCTTCTGTAAAAGATAAAACTTTATAACATGTGAAGTCTAAAATATACTGATATCACATAAGACTTTTTTAACTATCAGATATTATCCTTCAAGAAACATACTATATATATATATAATATTGACTGGCATATTTAAAGAAACATTCTAACTTAAAAAAATATAAATTAATCAAACTTATATATAATAAAAGTCTGAAACAAAGAAAAGAAAGGTTTAAAAGTAGATCAATCTTTTTTATAGTGAAACTTTATATACATTTGACAATTACAAGCTAAAGAATAATTTTTTTTTTCCTTTTTTCACTTTCCTTTCCTATTAATAAACTGTTTTTTCTTTTTATTGAAAGTTTTCTTTTTAGATTTCTTTTTTATTACCTCATAACTACTTTATCAACTTTCTGAAATACAAATATCTCCTATCTTGATTAAACATATATTTTACTTAAGCTAAAGTTACTTTTGTTAAGAGATATAAACTTCCTAACAAAAATTTTTTCTCTTGTTTAAAAGAATTTAATTTAAAAAAGGTTATAATAAAATCACTTTGATTAAAAATTACAATTAGATTATACAAAAGCTATTAGGAATATTTTCAATAGTTATTAGTTTCTATACCAAAGTCTAAAAATATACAAAAAGATATAATAGATTATAAAAAATGAAAATTCTTTAACATAAAAGATTATATACAATATATAAGATTTTGTTTGGCTAAGCCCTGATTCTGCTTAAAATATTTGATTAAAAGTATATATTAAACAAGTGCTTCTATCTTGAATATCTGACATTATTATTATTGTTATATACTCAAAAAAAATTTTCATGAAATTGATTTTCTTGTTTATTTTTTCAATTCCTATTTATATTAAAAATCACAGTTAGCTTACTCCTTCAAAAAATCGATATAAGATGATAATATCATATTGGAAACAAATTTTCTAATATAAAAAAGATCTACAGACTATATCATAATAACAAACTGATTTTCAAGTTTAATATACTTAAAATCCAATCCTTTTAGTTACATCAAACAAGTCATATTCTTTTCTTAATGAGTATATATACCAATTTATAATATACTGTAACTAGTAGTTAGCTATTATTTGCCCTTCTTTTTCTTCATATAAGTTTTCAGAATCTATATATATTATCTTATATTGTTACAATAGATTATAATTAATTTACTTATATAAAGATTGTTAATGTAATGATCATAAATGAAAATTTAAATAAAGTCTTATATTTAATACCTGTTAGTAAAAAAAAAGCTTATTATAAATTAGTTTAATCTTAAATATTCTATTTTTTTTTTTAAATAGATAAATATATAATGATACAAATCTTTATTAATACTTGTATAATTTAAAATATATCAAATATTTTTTTATAATTAAAACAATTGTATATTTGTATTTATTACAGTCAGGAGTTTTACCCAATTTGGAAGATGTAGATCGCACCATTTATAGTAAGAAATCAATTCTAGAAATTTCTAGTACATTATAGAAAAGTTTTAAAGTTACATTTTAAAAGTATAATTGTTTTTTATTGATTAATACTAATACTATTTTCAGATAATATATTTCTAATATCTTGAAGAGTATTTGCCAAGGTATCGCGAGATTTGTTTGATAAGTCTCGAAAACACAATTGTTCTGTATCACTTAAAAAAGGGATTAAAGAATTAATTATAGATAATATTTGTGATTTTGTTAGTGAACTTTCGGTTTTTTGATGGTCTGCTTCTTTACGAATTATTGGTATTGGTTGCCAAAAATCTAATGATTTTTCTTTAGTTAGTTTTGCTTTAATAAAATCTATTCTTTTTGTTTGCGCAATTTCACTAAATCTTTTCATTTCTTCACTTAATATCCATTCTCCACTTATATTTTTAAAAATACGATTATTAGTATTTGGATTTACAAATTGTGTTTTTCTTATTCGAACCTGAAATTGTTGTGATTCTACAATAAAGCTAGAACGTGTACGAGACTTATGTGTTTCATTTTCAGTATATCCTATTATATTAAAAAGATTAATACGTAATTTCAAAAATTTGATATAATTATGTGCTGCAATTTCCCAATGCTGTTGCGAAGGTATAGAAGGAACTAATGATTTGAGCATTTTATTAATCTCTTCCAATATTGCATCATGGCCTTAATATTGATCAGAAAGTTTAAAACGTGAAGTTACAATTCTTTCTTGAATTAACTTATCAATTTCAGGCCTTAAACATAATTTTTGTTCTTTATCAGCAAGTTCGATTAGTCAATAAATTGGATGTCGTCAGGCAGACCAAATTAATGCAAATATTCGTCTAGCTGCAAGTCTTAATGAAGGCCTATTAAAGCGAACTCCAATACGAAAATTAATAATTGCTTGTAAATACAAAAAAATTTGTTCAAACTTTAATTTAAATATAGAATCTGTTTGCTTTTGGACCCACTCTAAATATCCTTCAACAGTAGCATTTTCTTCCGAGATAACATATGGCCACATTAATTCAGATGCCATTGTATGACTATATATATTACATATAGAATCCCATGATTTATGATGATCGGAACAATTTTTAAAAAACTGTAATTGATTTTCAGTTCGATATCCCTGATATTGAGCAAAATCTCTTATATCAATGTCCCAATTTAATTCGACAAATGCTTTTAGCATATTCATTTCTTCATGAAGAGCACCTGGAACTAATATAAGCCATGGAAAATCTTTTTTTATTTTTAATGCACGATGATATGGTACTCCATCACAAGTTACCACAACTCATGTACGACTACCATCTTTAATACCAGATATTTTTTCAATATGTTCAAGTACCTTCCGAATATTAGAAACTGAGTTTGGATTAATTCCTATTGGATCTGGAACAGATAATTGTGGCGTATAAACCTTACTCTCCAGATTTGATTGTTTCTCCCTAAACATGCAAGAATAAATGCCTTGTGATTTTGCAGTGGTATTCATAATATCAGGCAACTTATTAAATTGCCGATCTAGCTCAACGACAATTGGTAAGTTATTATTGCATATAGGACATATTCACTTTCTATTGTCAATATTAGATGTTTGACAAACTAAGCATTTTTTTATATATCCCATTTGACTTTGATGATATGCTAATTTATCGATTACATTTGTTTCTTGATTTTTCTTAATACAAAGTTCTTCTAAAATAGTGGTAAGATAATTAATAAGCTCTTTGTAAATTTCATTTCTCATATCTGATGTTAAAAAAATAACTCCTTATAATGCTATTGAGGAAGTTCAGAGTATAACCAGGAATCCATATTTCTATATATTAGAATCTTGATCATAGTTAAAAGAAACAAAACTCATAACAGTATAAAATATAATGATATTAAATCCACAATCTAAGTAATTTTTTTGACCTTTCTGTTTATTGTCGAAGGCTAAAAATAAGAAACCTTTGGAAAGTAATGGTGGTTCTGTAGCTAAAGTTTCTAACCAATTAGTAAACTTTGAATAACCATCAGAACTCATTATATGATTATCAATGTCAATAACCATTTTTGATCTTACTAATGAATACTTAATAGCTGAATCGGCCAAATTGACAGCAGATACGTATTTTAAGTGCCTTGCTCCATATATAGCATTAACTGCTACTGCACACTTAAAAAGCTTTTCTTCTTCACATCGATCTTTGTATTCGTTATGAGTAAAGACCTGTATAAACTTTACAACAACTAGATTTTGCTCAGAAAGCCATTTTGAAAAAGAATATTCCAAAAGATTATTTAAATTAAATCGATTTTGATTTTTTATTAAACTTGTTATATTATTATATACATTATGTCATTTCATTTTAGCAATCTCCATTACCAACTTCAAATGATCTTGTTCGTCGGTAAGCTTTTCGTTTAACAATCTTTTTAGTGTTTCGTTTTCTGATAATAGTTGTTGATTAAGACTTTCCAACTTTTTGATCCTTTTAAAAAGTATTTCATACTCAGGATTCGGTAAAGATACTTGGACTCCAAAATTGGAAAACCCACAATCGTCATTAACATCAGTAAGCTTTCTTCTTTTTCTCTTCTTTTCTTTCGAATCTGAAAAACTTGAATTATCCACTTTATTTTTCATTTTAACAAAAGAACTTCTGACAATCTGGTTATAATGTTTTTCACATAAAGAATAGTTTTTTAAAGAATTAATCAATAAAGATAGTTCAGGAAAATACTTAACCATGTCCGTTAATCGCTTCACTGATACATCAGCTGACACATGTCACCACCTTTGATTCTCTTTAACTTCATATTGTAATAATAATAATTGACTATCCTTCAAAAGATAATTGCATATACAAGATAGATCTTTAGCTTTAAGTTTTGAACTCATTCTAAAATATGTGTAATCAAAGCGTACAGTACTAGTAAAATTAAATATGATATTGAGAAGAAACAACTTTGCAAAGTTGCGTGGATTACCGTGGATCCTGAAAGTATATACTCATAAAAGTGTATACAACTATTAGCTTGATTCTTACAGCAGTATTGGATCAATAAAAGCATCATAAAAATTTTTTGCATTAAGCCAATCAGATTGTAAGATTTGCTCAGAATTTTTGAGAACTGGCCTCCTAAATTAGATAAAATTCCTGACTATATTAGTATCACATCTAAGAGAGCATATTGTATGGATGGTAGTACTGTGTTGTTAAGTAACGGCATTGTTATTGGTATTGTATATTGGTTCAATTGATTGGTTAAGGATATTGTTGTTGTTATAAGGAATTTGGATGTGATGTTGTTAGACATTATTAAAAATTAATTTTATGTTTGATTATATCTATTAGATGTGTTATTTGTTGAGATTTATGTTGATATAAATACAGTTGTTTTGTGATTGATGAGTATACAACTTTGTGAGGATGTATTTGCTTATTAATTTGTTTATGGGATCATGTGCAACACGTGTTTGGTGTAAAATGTAAATCACAAACTGTATGTGTCAAGTTAAGTCGCATATGGTACGTATTATGCTTGTTATTATTTATGTTGTTATAGTTTTGGTATTGATGTGTTTATGTAACTTGAGTTTTTGTGGAGTAAACTGTTTATAGTTTTTAATCTATTGGTTTATACATTAATGAATTTTGACTTTGTCCAGTTGATGGGGAGCTTTGAACCCTTCCAGCTCTCAAGGTGATAATGAGGTTGTCTGATTTATTGGATGAGATCTGGCCTTTTAAGAGTTCTTGCAATATCTAGAAAAATATTTAATCTGATATGGACCTGATTATAAGGTTGGCAATGGGTTTGGCTCCTTGGGATCTAATTGTGAATCAAGAAGTTTGCTTCCTTGTCCTCCTGGATAAGAAGGATTATCTGTTTTCTTTTTCTATAAATAATAAGAATATTATATGTTAGCTTTGTAAGTATATATATCTTTGATTATGTTGGAGACTTCTTTTGGTTTTTGGATGTGTTTTAATAATTATATGAAAAGACTTTTGATTTTTTGAAAAAGTACTTCCTAAAAAGAAAATTTAGGATAGATGGAAAAAAGTTTTTGAGTGTATAAGATTTTTTAACTATAATTATTTATTTATTAAATTATAGAATTATTATAAGTATAAAAATATAGTTTGTCTAAAAAGTCTTTTAATAAATTTTTTTTTTTTTTATAACACTGGTGTGCCAATAGTTTAGGTTTTTATTAACATATACTTAATGCACTTCACAATATTTGAAGTACGTATTATTTCTATGTTAGGGCATGTGAGATTGTACTAACTTGTACTTGTCACTGCTCTGGTATACCTTTACTATTTCAGTTACTATTATAGTCTCTGCGGCTTGTTGCCATCCCAAGGGAACTAACGTGCCTAAGCACCGCTAGTGTTAACGTTATCTATAAAA
>CAJVPV010002359.1:0-13282 GCA_910591835.1 Acaulospora morrowiae
CAAATAATCCGGGTGTGAGTATAATAGAAAACCTATATGACTCATTGGATTCAGACATAAGTGGTATGTTTATTATAATTTTTATTAATTGTTGATATAATGATATCTATTTATACTAATTTATTAACTTTTTCGAATAGATAATGAAAATTAGGTGTACAACTAAGTGAACTGGCACATAAAAAAACTTACATATATGCTTTTACCTTTTACGATGCTTCGTTTCTAAGGAATCAATCTACATTTCCTTCTGTTGATTATGCTGTAATTTATGTTTATTATGTAAGTATTCATTTTTTATTTTATTTTAAATAATTACATTATCGAAAGAAAAATATTACCATAATTATAGCACTAAATTTTAGTTATATAGACTTCGAATCACAAGCATATTTTATAATATTTGGAACTCGTTCACTGTCAAAACAAAATAAATACGGAGACTTTATTTTAAAATTCTAGCACTTAATATTTTGTTATATAATAAAGGTTCAATCATTAATTCTTATAGAAATATATGGTTTCATAAATTTATTTCGCACAAGATGTAAAATAACAAGTCTGTCATCTCAATATACAGTATATTGTCAAGTTCATATTAATACCCATTTCTGCTTTTGTTAATAAAAGCTGCAATAAAGTTTATTTCATTCTTGCACAGTATAATGAAGTCTACCTTTTCTATTTACTTAAGTTTATCATATTCTTGTTGGGTAACCATTACTTTTAGAAGAGAAAACATATGTTATTATTATAATTTAAAAAACATTAATATTTTCAATTAATTTTTCAAAAAGCAATGCAAAAATAAAAATCAATTTTTTTATAAATATTTATTTAAGTGATGCAATGGTTTAAACATAAATAAAAAAAAATAACAGAAATAATTAAATCATTTGAGTAAAATTTAAATTTTTATAAAACATTTGAAAAAACCAGAATCATATATTTAGTTATAATTCAATAATTAATTAATCAAATTATATAAAACTTTACAAATGAGTTCTTTGATATATTAACAATAAGTTTGTTATAAGTCATATATATAAATATAATAATAATATTTTTTTTTAATTTTTATTTTTAATACACCAACAGTTGAAAAAAATAAATTAATAATTTTTTTATATATGCTTTATAATAAAAAACTGTTTGAAAAAATAATTAAAAAATTTTAACTCTATTTAAATTTTAAATATTTTTATATTTTCAAATACTATAAATATTTTTATATAAAATTATTTTATTGATTAATTTAATATAATTAATAATAATAATTTTTTAAAAATTATAACAGAAAAATATTTTTTTTGATTTTTTTTTAAAAAAATATCAGTTTTATATTTAAAATTAGCTTTAAAGTTAATATTATAATTACCAAAAAATTATATAATTTTTTTTATTTTTATCTTAAAAACAAATTTATAAAATTTTACAATATTTTAATAATTCTATTAATTTATTAATAAAAATATAAATCTAAAAAAATTCCAGTTTTTTTTTGCACCATACTGTATATTTAGATCTATTTTAAATTAATCTTACAGTTTATTTATAAACTTATCCAATATATCAATTACTATTGAAAAGATGAATTTGTATATTGAAAAAGATTGTTAGAAAATAAAAATCATATTACTAGTTTTAAACTATTTAACTTAATCTAAATTTTGTCTTAATTGCCTTTATTGAACTATATAAAATATTATTATAAAGATTAATTTCAATTATTTCAATCATTTATTATTATTAATTCTTAAGATGTATTAATGTAATATAATATTACTGTTTTTATCACTTGTAAAACTGATATTTTTTTTGAATTTTGATTTAATATTATATGATTCTTATTGAATATACTTGACTTGGTAATTTTTTTAGATTCTTATTACTTGTGGCTAATAATCTTGCTTTTTAGTTTATATTTTAAGTCCTTAAGAAATATTATTATTGAAATAAATATAATTTAAAAAATTTGATTGACAATACAATTCCAAATTAAATACAATTTCCAATTATTTACTAATTGTTACTTAATAATATAAATATAATATAGTTTTTAAAAAATTTCTAAATTAAATATGAATACATGTATAATTGGAATTAAATAGAATTATATAAAATCATATAAGGTTTATAATACTATTAAAAATAATAATGAGGTATATCTTATTTATTAAATTTAATATAAACTTAAAAATAAAATATAAAATCAAAAGGAATTGTTAATATTTTTAGGAATAGACCTATAAGTTTCAGATTAAAATAGATCAGTTTAGAATTAATCTTTTTAAATTATATAATAAAACCTACTATCTTTAATTTGAATTAAAATTAATAAGTTTTTTAAAGTTAGATCAGAAGTCTTTTTTTTATATAATCTTTCTTGCTTTAATCTGTTTTTAGCCTATAATTATTGAAAAGACTAGAAATTCTATCTTTATATAGCTTAACTAAATTTGATTATGATTAAAGATTATTAAATAAAAAATATACAGAATATTTAATAAATCTATATATGAATAATAATATGTGTTTATTAATTTTTTATAATTTTTTATTATATATTTTTTAAAATTTTATTTTTTGTCAATTTTTTTATCTAAAATTAAAATCAACAATATTGTTATAATGTATATATAATTGAAAATTCTTTTAAATAACTTTATTCTTTATATTTTCAAATATATTTATTTAATTTATTAATTATTAATTAAGTTTGTATATAGACAAAAAATAATGTTTCAAATTTGATTAAAAACTTTATTAATATATTGTATATCATATTTATAAATTATATAATTTTTTAAAAAAATTTATTTTACTTTAAATATCTATTTTAATAAATAACAATAATAGATTAATAAAATAATTATAAATAAGTTTGTTTTTTATATTTCAAAAAAAAATTTCTAAATTTTATTATTATTTATTAAATTATAAATACAACTATAATTTCAATTTTTTCTTTACACACGATATACGTATATACTGTATAATTGGCTGTTTTTTGTTAAAAAACCAAAAATTGTTTTTATAATTGATTGCAATAGTTGTACAAATTTTAAAAATCATGACAATTTACAGTATACAATACATGATAGCTTTTATTAAGATTTACAATTTATTGCACAAATTATATAAATCATGAAACTTATATTTTATTTTCTTATTATATGTGGCCACATAAATCTGGAAATAAGCTTTAAAAATTTTAATAAAAGATAAGGCATACATAAGAAACATCCATATAAGTAAGAAATTTAATATGAAAATCAATATATAAAAAAATAGGTGTACACCTAATTTTCGTCATCTATTCAAAACAATTCATTAAAAAAACATCGTAATATTAATAAATTCGATGATTATATAGATTTTAATATGCATATGTTAGAAATTAAATAACTTATTATATGTCTGAATCCAGCGAGTCGGATGGATTTTCCATTATAAACACACCCAGATTATTTGATGTGAATAAAACATGAGGATATTTAATACAGCATCTTTCCTGTCCTCTATACATGGTTCCCGTGGTTATTATGTCTTCATTAAGTTGTTCATAGATGCATTTTGCATTTGGACGTTGATTAGGATTCTGGATCCAACACTGTTGGTACATTTCTATATATTTACACGGAGTATGTAGGGTCGGATTTTCTTTTTTACCGAGTAATATATCCTTTATAGTATTATTATGACTTAAACCTTTAAATGGTGGCGTCCCGCTTGAGATTTCCCATAATACCATCCCCAAGCTGTAAACATCTGATTTTTCAGTGAAGTTGACATAACTTTCCGTATCCAGGATTATTGGATCTATAAATGCGAGGGCACCTTTAACCTCTGAAGTCTCTAAATTTTCATATAAGTTTATCGACATTCCAAAGTCGATAATCTTTGCTTTCTGTTTCCCATTAGATACTGATAAAACGACATTTCTAGTATGCTAATTACAGTATAATTTTTAAAAGATCCAAATGATTAACAATAATTATTTAACACAATATGAAAATATTTCCTTACTAGGTCTCTGTGTAAAACATGATTATCGTGTAGGTAGCTTAAACCACATGCGACCTGTTTGCCGATATTGATCCGTTTCTTCCAGGTAATATTTGGATTGCTCAAGAGGTATTCACGTAAATCACCCAACTCTGCATGTTCTAAAATAAATACATAAGATTTATCGGGTACTAAAGAATAGAATAATAGTTAACTTTCATTAAACAATACTATAATTACTAGTGACAAACGTACTTACAATGACTAATTACGTTAAAAAATATGTATATAATATATGGTGAAAGATATTTATACGTTAATTTAATTTTAATATAAATGTTTTATTGTTTTAATGCCTCGGTTAGTCATACCATAACCCGTAAAATTCTATGATGTTTTCATGAGTTTTTATAGAGGAAAAGATTTTAAGCTACAAATTCAGATACAGTACATTATTTCACATTATTTCTTTAAAAGAATAAAACACGCATGAAATATTATATACCTCTCTGGCAACTTCTATTTCGTCTGAATCTTTAATGATTTTTAAGATGACAGGCATTTTATTGTTATCATTTTCTAGTACTGCTTCTCGAACTTTGCATGTAGTGCCATTAGTCACGTGATTGGCCTTAAGCTGGTTATATTTAATGATAAAAAGTTAATGCACAGGTAAACTCTATAAAAGTCAGATACTTTGTAACTCAGAGCTCGATAAGTTGAACATAATTAATTCGTTGTTTTTTTTGTTTAAATACTCTTTATAAGTTAAACTACCATGATCTGCCTGTCGTGCCCGACTTATCAAGTTTCCTTGAGACAACATTTGAATTACGTAATTTAATACTTACTAAAAGACTTTTAACTTCTAAAAACAAACAATTAAACATTATAAGTTTGGTTGTCTGAATATTTTACAAAGTATGGGATAAATAGAAAGTCATGTTCTTTTTTTCGTTAAAACCAGGCCATTTATATACTTTATTTATGACTTACCTCAGTTTTTTTTTGTTGACGTGAATTTACAAAATTAGTTCTTGTATTACTCGAGTAAAGGTGAGCGGAGGTCCAATGATTGGTGCACAATTTCCTGATGACCATTTACGGTATGTGCAAGAGTAGAGTACAACATGCAAGAAAAAACTATGTTTACAAAAGATTTACAAGGTTATGTGGGTGTTAAGCACATTTTTAAAGAATGCTCTCATATACTTATTATCTGACCCAAACCTACGGTACACATTGCTGGCATATCCTATCCTGGATTTTTCAGAGTTTGTGTATGAGCTCTTGTGACCGATGCTAAAGTACATATGACGAGAAACTTAAATAGTTGCTGGTAATGCTTTTCGTTTTCTACCACCCAGAAACTTTTACTTATCATCCATAATCAATAATCACGACAAAGTCCCCTCTATAAATTCCGAACAAATATTTTAAAAATGCTGTACACTCTTTTTTAATGCATCGTAAAGAAAAGAAGCCGAGACAGAATGTGATCACGTGCCGAAATTGCGGGATAAGAAAGTCAAAATGCAGCGGAGAACAACCAAAAATGCGAGAGATGCTTTCGTCATGGACTTCGGTGCATATACCTCCGAGTTATAATATTGACAAGATAGTTCTGTGATCGTCGATACATTTTGAGATTGCACAAGAGGAATAAATTTTTTCTCTTGTTAATTAGGTTTCGTAGCATTTTAAATCACCAACATTAAATAAAAAAAAACATACAGGCAAAATTATACGCCTTAAAAACTACTAATCCCAAGGGTCGTACTCGTCCTTACAGATGTAACGAATGCCAAAAGGATTTCAACAGGCTGGAGCATCTAAACAAACACATACAGGCGCGAAACCTCATCAATGTGATTGGTCTGGTTGCGATAGGAAATTCTCGAGCCTTTCCTTTAGTTTTAGTTATTCTTTCCTTCCTGCCGCTGGTTACGCGAAATCTGCCATTAATTAGTGACAGACTTGCGACCTAACCTGCGATAATATTAATGTTAATAATTAGCTATTGAATAGGAATTAGAATATAAGTATAATAATATAATATGAAAATAAAGTAACCAATAATAATAATATAATTATATGAAATATTATTAATAATTCCATTACACTTGATTGATATTTATTTTTTTTTCACAATAATATACAATGAACTCATATATTATTTAATTAAAAAAAAGCAAAAAAAAAATTTATTTTGTAAAATCCGAAAAAATGATATTTATTGCACATATTAATAAATAAAAAAATGATTCTATACTACAATAATTAAATTTAATTTAATTAACTTATTAACTCTACAGTATGTTTTTCTAGATGGACATACTGTATGCTAGTTTTTTTTTTAATTTTTTATAAATATTGATATTATTTTTTCTCTTAAATTAATTTTTAAATTCAAAATAATTTAAATATAATATACTATCTTTATAATAAACATGTGACATAATCAATTATTCACAATAAATCAACACTTATGGTATTTTAAATTTTTTAAATAAATGGGATTTTTAAACTTTATTTGTTTCTCTTATATTAATAATCTTTATATCAAGTAAATTAATTATAACTTGTCAAAATATAAGTAATATATGTAAAATTTTAAAAATCCAAAATAATAAAAATAATAATTAACTATTTATTATACTATTAATTATATAAGTATGTTGCAAATAGTAATAATAATATATATGTGATATTTAAATTTTAAATTGTAATTTGGTTTTATATAACTATATACTGTAACTAGAAAAATATATATATTTTTAGATAAGCCAAAGTATAATCAAAGTGCAAAACTTGTATAGGTTAGTAACTATATGTTATTCTTTACAGTTTATTCTATATATATATCTTTTCCAAGTACTTCAATTCTAATATATAACATTTTACCTTTAATAATATTTAGGAATAGATCAATAAAAGATAAAAGTCTTATTATTAGTTTAAACTACTTAAACCTGTTTATAGTCTAGCTTGATTTGATTCTCAATTCTCAAATTTATATTAAATTTACTATGTAAGTTATAACTTATTATTATTTTTAATAATGTTTCAAATATTATGCAAGTCTATGTGAGTCTATTCGATTTCAATTTTGAAGACTATACCTATGATTCTATAGTATAATGACAATACTCTATAGATTATCAAGAAAAGATTTAGGATTTAAACTTATCTAGTTACAAAAATTTATTACCTTTATAATTGATTAACTAGCTTTTAATATATATTGTATCCAATTAACTAAAAATTAATTATCAAATTAAGTTAGACTGTATAAATATGGAACCTTTAGTCTTCTGATAATTGCAAACTAAAAATAGATTGAAGTAGAAAAGATTGCATAAGACAAGACTTCTGGTCTAACTTCAATATAAACCTATAATCCCAACTGAAATAATAGATTCTGTATTATCATATTTTTTATTTAAATTGACTAGTTTTTTAATTAGGTCATAATCAATTAGCTAGTACTCAAAACTAAATTGACAAACTTTGAAATTAAATCTCTACTACTATATTTGATATTAGTGCAATTTAGATTAGTAATCTAATTATAAAAAAGAGTTAAGTTATAAGTTAAAAAGAAGACTACCAAGAAGGTTTTTAACTGTTAAATAGAATTTTCCTTATCTGATATTTACAAGTAGGAAGATATAGCATAAATTAGAATATAAATCCATTTATGAGATATAAGTTGATATTCTGATAAAAAATTGCAATAAGCTAGGATTAATTTATAATACATATAAAGATTCTTAATATAATGGCTATAAATTCTTGTTTAATAAAAGTCTTGTATTTAATGCCTGTTTGTAATCAAAAAATAAATATATAAAAATAAATATAAATATAAATTTATATATACATGTATTTAAAATTAATTATTAAAAAAAACATATATATTATTATATAAATTCAAAAGTATTATTTAAGTTATATTTTTCAAATTAAGTAAATAAAAAAAGAAAAAGTATTAAAGAAATAATTAATAAAAAAAGAAATAAGTTGAATTACAATTATATATCATAATTTATATTTGTAAAAGTAAAAATTCTATCAAAATTATTATATAATATACTTTTTATTATTTAAAATTATAATTAAGATTTTTATTTTTATTTAATTAAAAAAGATATTCTTAAAAAAGTATTAAAAAATATCAACAAAAGTATCTATATTTATGAAATATTATGAAGCAATCACTGGTCTCTACTTTTAAAGACAAATTTGAGTTAAATCTAAAAATTTTAAAAAATAATAACATTTACTATATATTTAAAAAATTGTTATTATTTGATTTTATATAATATAAAATTACAATAAGTGGATTTTTTAAAACTAAAAAACTTGTAGACTTGAGTTTGTTTGGAATTGAAAATATTCTTTATTATAAGTCAAATAAAATATTTTTATAGAGAAGTTTAATTGAATTACACAAAACCGACTTAATAAAAAGTATTAATTGAAAAATACCTTGTAATTTGATATACAGTATACTATACAATATTTTTATTACATATTTATTAATTTTCTAATTAATATAAAATCCTTTAAGTGTATTATACATAAGGGTTTAAATATTCCAGCGTAAACAGTCCTCGGCGTAGGGTGTTTTTATTGTTGATTTTGCTTTTATGTAGTCACGTTAAAAATCGCCTAACCAATAGATTTACGTAGTGTTAAAGCGTTATCACGTGACCGTGGTTTTTACACTTGTGAAAACTCGACTTAATATAAATTATACACATAATGTTTAATTTATTCTATAATAGTAAAAATCATAGCAATTAGAATAGCACTATTTATAATACCACATATAAACAAAAATCGGCGGAATCGCCAAACTGGACAATTTTCGGCCTGTAGTCCGAACAATATCTTGGTGGTCTTGCAAATAACTCCTGCATTATTTTATCCAATAACTTGGTCGTACAATCAGATCTAGGGTTATTATAATTCTAGTTTTATAATCGATAGATTGAATAAATCACTGAATAAGTGCATTATCGGTTATTTGCGTTTTTATCATTGAGATGATAAAGAGATTACAATTACTGATTGCTTTTGGAATATATGAATGCGCTATTCAGAATAGAATATTCGTAATCAACGTGTATAACAGTGATTATTCCATGTAGAAAATACATACGTTTTGTGCTACGTCAGGTGTGCGAATACATATAAAGAGTATTGTGTATAGGTTAACAAAGTAATTAAGGCGAATCAAGTTTGGTATTTAATATTTATGCCGCAAACCGCGCTCCTAGATAACTTCACGTTCTTAACAATCCATCGTTCAACAGTATAATAACCAAATAGATGAAATTTATCGTTATAAACACCAGATCGATAAATATTGTTTATTTAATCATTATGGAATAACGTTTTATATTTGATACTATGTAACTTTAATTTATATTGGTTCATGTTATTAATATAGTTAACATTAAAGATCGTTTAAAAGAATATTGTAGCGTGAGTAATGGTAACGTGACCTGCGCCGGGTAACCTGTGTTCGCGGAAAAATCGTGAGATCTGACTAGGACAGAATATGTCGTATCAATAGGAAATAGCCATAAAGATATTACCAAATTTACAGCACAATATTATATTAAAAGGATCGATCTTGTCAGATCAATGCATTAAGAGTGTGAATGTAATGGTTTTACTGTAATTTTCATTTTACTTATTTATATATTTCGTTTTTATTGTGTTATCTCCTATTATTATGAAATAAATAAAAATTTACGTATAAAAGAAGGTAGAATTTAAGAAATAACACACGCCCCACCTGTAAAAAAATAACCAAATCTCCCTTCATTGTTACGCGAATCTGTGCTAACTCTAGCGACAGACTCGCTGATCGCCGCTTACATGTAACATTATTTATTCACCTTCTTAATCTAATTTTTTTTTTTTTATGACCAAATACACTAAGGTCGTGCATATAGTGTTTTAAAATTTTCTCCGTTACAACACAAGATTCGATTGCCGTTTCTTATAATGAAATAGTATCACATTTGTTGTTTTGTCTAATTGCTCGTAAATGTTATTAAAGTCAGGGATCGAAAGTTCTGTTATCTTTGTTCACGTTACTGCTTCAATATTAGATTTACCCTTAATGTCATTGTAACTTATGGGAAACATTCAGATATTGTAGATAAATAAATAATAACTAGATACTAAATTAAAAATGATGTTTTATTTGGAGAGGGTTTTTCATAGTCCAATTATGGGATTAGATAAACCGTATATTCGGAGTTGGCATAGTTGAAGTTCGGTAAAATTCGGCGTTGCGAAAAATTGGTTTTTCTCTTTAAAATGTTTTAATAATTTCATCTTTGTAAATATCCAACTACTGAGATTTAATATCAGACCGTTGGTCTTTAAAATCTAAAGTACTCTAGTGAGTATTGGTTAAATTTATTCGAAGTTGCATTGACATATTAATTAATCAATTAGTCTTTAATCGTTAAAATATGACCGGATTTTATTAATCCCATGGTCAATAACAGCAGGCAAACTAATTTCGTTACAAGAATTTGCTTGTGGGTATCGACCAACATGTTCGGAAAGCAATATCAAGAATAATGGCAATAAAATACCTGTTATTTTAAAATTTTATAATAATTCAGATGAAATGGAAATTGCTAGAAAGCTATGCAATTTTTCAAACGCGTTTTATTCTTTTAAAGAACTAATTTGGCCAATGTATGGAAGCTCGTTGCTTAAAACCTATTATTCCGCGATAAAAATTTACGCAAAACATAAAAACTCTCAAGCTAAGGTTAGATTGACAAATATTAAAACAATAAAATATTACATTAAAAATTAAATTAATGCAGCGATATTCATTTATTTTCTTATATACAAATTTTAATCCAGTAAGTGGTTACATTTAAGAATAAACTGTTAGCGAATATTATAACGTTATTTAACAAATAAATTAACCATTAGTACCTGATTGGTCTAATGCATTTATTTTAGAACGTGAGGGTTAGGTAGTACTCTAGAATAACCATCAAACTACTTGAAAAGCATGTGGTTTAACTATTTATATGATCACATTTTACACGAGATCTGGTAAGTAAATATTCGCCTATTGCATTAAATTATTAATAGTACAGTAATCTAGATAATTTTAATTTTTCAAAATTTAATTGCCATCGTATTATCGATATCCGATAAATTAGAAGTAAAGATTGCCGACTTTGGAATGTCAATAAATTTAAATGAAATTTCAGAGATTTCAAAAGTTAAAGGTGCATCAGCATTCAAATATTATATAAGAAAAGTTATATTGACTTTGCTGATATAGCAAATACCTATAGCTTGAGAATAATAATGAGAAATCTCAAGCAGAACACCACCATTTAAAAGTTTAGGCCATAGAAATATCATAAAGAATGTATTTTTTGGTAAAAAAAAAACGTATTATATACTTCATGTAAATATGTAGAAACGGGTTAACAATATTGAATTGAAAATTAAAATCAATATTCAAGTGCAAAATGCATTCATAATAATTTGAGTTATATGGTAGAAGAAACATTTAGTGAGTTTATAAAATAAAAATAGGTAACACTATATATGTATAATTTTTTCTGAACGTTTTATAAATACTTACAAAAAATTTTATTTAATAAACAAGATATAAGTCATTTGTTTTTTTTAAAAAAAAATTAATGAATTAGATAGATGTCCACTTATTTTTATAAGTGATTTATTATATTAAATTTTTGTATATATACAGTGTGTACTGCATATATCTTATTTATTATGTTAAAACGTTCAAGATTTACTTTTTTTTAAAAATCCATATTTAAATTAAATTCAAAGTTTTAAATTCCATTTATTAAATATATTTAAAAAAAAATCTTATATATTAACATCCCCGCCGAAAACCACATTTCACAACAATGCTCTTGTTCATGATAATCCATCATACAATACCAAAAGAAATTATTTAAAAGGAATCGAATATGTTCAGATTACTTTTGAGAAAAATGTATATTGTCATTAATTTCTTCGAAACAAAAGAGCCCGCCTGATCAGACAATAACTTTCGGCAAGATCTAAATTTTGATCAAATTATTTGCCTCCAGGTGCTAAAAATCTTAATTTTATCATTCTGAATTTACAATCATGTAAACATTAATCGACAAATATATGTGCCATATAAAACTACCTTTTTATATTCATAATATAGAATATTTAAACTTATAAACAATAGTAGTCTAGTCTTAATGATAAACATTGCATGTACCACAACTCAAGTCAAGTAGCCATTTTTATCAGAAATAGTGATATACCACAATTAAGAAATAGGTTGATGTACCGCAATTACCATATGTACCACAATCAAGAAATAGTGATGTACCGCAATTACCATATGTACCACATGACAAGTGAATTACTAGAATTTTATATAAAGGCCTATTTTGAACGAAAAAAAAAAAAAATAAATCATTTCATAAGGATAACAAGAATAACAAGTTATAAAGTATTTCGATTACAGTTCTTCAAATGTCAGATCGTTTGTTTTTAAAATTCGATAGTCCTCTGGTAAATATAAAATAAATTTATTTGAAAGTTGCTTTGATATATCAACTAACGTGTAATTGTTAGGTCATTATTTTAGATCACGTGACCAACGGCAATACATGCAAAGTTCAGAAAGCCATACTAAAAAATGGAGGCAATGAAACACCAGCAATTTTAAAAATTGCTAACGATTCAGATGCGATAGAAGTTGCTAGAGAGGTATATAATGTTTTGTGCATGTTTTATTCTTTTAAAGTAATAAACAATTAATTTATGGAAACTCGTAGCTTAAAACTTTCTCCTCGATGAAAACTCACGAAAACATTATCAAAATTTACGGAATAAGGTACTGTTAATAAACATTAAAGTAATAGCTTATTTAATTAAAAATTAATGCGGATATATTAATACATTATTCTCATACACACATTTTGACGTATTTAGTCGTTGTAAGTTTTTACATTAAAAAATAAGCTGTCACTAGTATATTATCGCGCTATTTAATAAGCAACTAACCTTTATTATATTATTTAGTACCTGACGGATCCCAAGTATTTATTTTGGAATGTGCGGAGTTGGGTGATTTACGTGAATACCTCTCGAATAATCCCCAAATTACCTGGAATCAACGGATTAATATTGCCAAACAGGTCGCATGTGGTTTAAACTATTTACACAATAATCACGTTTTACACAGAGACCTAGTAAGGAA
>CAJVPV010002360.1:0-13280 GCA_910591835.1 Acaulospora morrowiae
ACTTGAACCTATATGGGATACGATATGCATAGTAAAGACTAACTTTATTTATTCATATTGGATTCAATTTCAAGGGACGCACTAAATATCACGTATAAAACCGTTTCGACATGTCATTTAATGAATGGATGATCGATGATGTGACACTTTTATCCAATAGAGAAAGGCGTCACACCATCACACTGGGTGATTGACCGTCCAATCATTGTGGGGTGGTGTAACAGATTTCATCTTTGATCTTGGACCTCGAGACCATTTGCTTTCATCCGCATATTACAGGCTTTTTTCCTCGGAAAAAAAATGGTGAATTTGAAAATTCTCGTGGGTAAGCAATCGATGTCCGATTGATTGAAATTATCATCTGTTCCACTATGCAATATTATACAATTGGATCTATTTTTTTTTTCAAATCCGTTTCTTTCTCGACCACCCCGAGTGTCTTTATTTGATTCTTTCAATCTTTTTCTATTGTTTTCATCTATCCTAAACCCTTCATATCTCCTGTCATATACAAAGGATGCAAGAGAGTCATAGACTACGCGGTAAAAATAAGGGTTAACGCCGCAAAGACTGCTGTAGAAACTGCCAGTGTAAAACACTCGCTCAATCCATTTGATGAAATTGCAGTCGAGGAAGCAATCAGGTTGAGAGAGCGTATGGGTCAGGACAAGGTATCCGAGATTATCGCTTTGTCTTGTGGCCCACCGAAGAGTCAAGAACAGTTGAGAACTGCCTTGGCCATGGGGGCCGATAGAGCCATACACGTTGAGGTCGCCGAAAACCAAGTATTGGAACCTTTGGGTGTGGCTAAATTATTTAAGGCTATAGTGGAGAAGGAAAATCCGAACTTGATAATCTTGGGAAAACAGGCAATTGACGATGATGCCGGTCAGACTGGTCAAATGCTGGCAGGCCTGTTGAATTGGCCTCAGGTATTGTGAGATGTGTTTGACTACTTCTTTTATTTCTCAATCGTATTAAATTATTAACCAATAATTAACTGCAGAATTATTATTATTGATCGATTGATTGATCGGTCGATTGTTCACTCTATTATGTTTAATGAAGGCTACCTTTGCTTCGAAGGTTGAGGTCGGCGAGGATAAGATCACTGTAACACGTGAAGTGGACGGAGGTAGCGAAGTAATTAGCAGTAAACTACCAGCTCTTGTGACCACCGATTTGCGGTATCATTATTTATTTTAATTCTTAAATCGCACACTCTAATTATTTTATTTTTTTTAATTACGTTGGTTATTATTTTGACGCATAGATTAAATGAACCTCGATTCACAACACTCCCGAATATCATGAAAGCCAAGAAGAAACCTTTAACTAAATACACTCTTAAGGATTTAAATGTGGACGTTAATCCAAGATTGGAGGTTCTTTCCGTGACGGAACCACCAGTTAGAAAAGGTGGCACCACGGTCGATTCTGTAGATGATCTGATCTCTAAACTAAAATCGACTGGTGCTTTGTAATAGAAAGTAAAATAAATATTTATCTTTTCATCTTACCAAATAATATCACCAATCGTCAGAGTCATGATATTCTTGTTTGGGAAGTGCCATGTCCTGTTCTTCAGGTTCGGTGATACCCATGGAAGGATATGTGGTTTCTAAACATTCATAATGTCATATTATTTGTCTTAATGAAAATATTGGGTGTCTGCGATAGATGGTGAACTAGCTTCAGATACCTTGATATACTTCAACATCCGGCTCTTGACCGTGCATCTCGTAATCGTCAACCTGATATTCTAGGTTTTCCTCGTTCTCGTATTGGTCCTCTGCATTTTCCATTGGTGGTTGGTCCAAATCGGTCCAACGATAACCACAATGTATATTTGCGCATGCGTAGTATAAGCTCATCTTTGTATCAGAGCGGCGAGTTTGAGCCTCGAAGAATACCGCAATGTTATATCCGCATTGACTACATTTTTTCTCTTTGCGTGCCTACATTACAGTAAGAAACCGTTGAGCGTTTGTTCTTGGAAGGATGGAAATGACGGAAGTGATTCCACTAAGATTATCATTACCAAGGTCGGATCCGCTGCCAAATCCTTGATTATTGAGATCTTTTCACTATTTTTTTTTTTGAATGTGACAAAGTCGAGATCATATATTAAACATATAATCAAAGGATTTTGGTGAACCTCAATCTAAAAAAAAAACCCCCCAACTTCTTACTGCGATGACTAACCTGGCGGCATTCTGAACATCATTCCTGTAGACGCAAAAGTTTATGGTTTCCTCTTGGTAAATACAGTTTCGACAGGCGTATAGAAGCCTCTTATTTTCCTTGTCTTCTCTTGGATATAACAAGTTACTACTGTTATGATGCAAAAAGATGTGTTAGATTAGAAGTTGCGAGAAAAGTGTTGTATAGTAATTTTTGATATTTACCATTGGGAGCAAAACTTGAAAGTAGCCATATTCCTAGTTCATGACCATTCGGAAACAAACATGCTTATAGGTTGAATTTGTTTGTAATGCTGGTAAGGCAAGGATTTTCGCAAAATAAATGTTGAGCATTTATCTATAGATAATTCAAAAATTATACAATCTGATGCACAAGTAAACTTTTATTTTTACTTATAATTACCATGATAAAACAATATATATACAGTATATATCAGTTAGAAAAGAGTTTGATAAATTTTTTATTTTTTAACTTGTTAGAATTTTTTAAAAAATTATATTTTATCAGATGGTATTAAGCAACCATAAATATCTACTTAGTATTAAGAGAATTAGAATTACAGTTGAAAGATGAGAATGTTAGACTATAGATATATTTAGAATAGTTATATTCAGATTGAATAAATATATTAGTAATGATAGAAAGCAAATCAATAATAATATTTTCTTATAGATTAGTATTGAATATATCTTAACTTATAAGATATTTTTATTTTTTGGTTTGAAAAAATTAAACAAACTAAAAGATTCAATATGACTTCACTTAATTTTGATGAGAAGTAAGATATTAGTTATAAAACAGTATGGTTTTTAGATCAAATCATATAATTGAATTAAGAATTCTATTGCTGTCTTGATTTAATTAATAAGAGTTAAAGTAAAAAAGATTTTATTTGTTATTTTATATAATAATTCAATAACTTGCCATATATGTGAAATAGATTTGTAGTTATTATTAAGATAAAAAACTTGATTAATAGTTTTGATAATTTAATTAATTACTTATGAAGTTTCAGTATATTTGAAAACATATTAAATATCTTTAATATAAAACTTATATCTTGGATAGAAAGTATTTGGATATAAATAAACAAATACTTAACTTGATTTGATTCCGTACATAATATTTTTCTCAAAAAAATTTTTTTATAGTAATTTTTTTCAAGATTAAAAAAACAATTATTTTTTTCACCTTTTAATATCCAAAAGTCCTCTATACTTCTTTTATTTTTACTACAAAAATCTCAAGAAAACTAAAGAAATATACTGGTGTATTGGGATGAGACCTCTGATTAAGAAAAAACAAGTTTGAAGAGCTTTTTTTTCTTTTGAATAGCATGAGGAAAGACTTGTAATAGTTGCTTCTTTATAAACTTTCCTTGAGATTCTTTCAATTTTTATTTTTTATTAATATATACTTCTTATTAAATAAATAAATTTTCTGCTTGAATGGCTTCTCTTTTATTCAAAAAATTAAACTTTACTTCAAAATTGTCTATATTGTTGGTTTGGGACATTAGCAATATATATAATATCTACTTCTCAACATCACTTAATATACACTGCTACATTACAAAAATTCAAAAATTTTCACTTAAAAAATTTCTTATCAAAAAACCACAATCAATTCATTCCTGTCAATTGATCACTACTTCAAATTCAACTAATTAAATACTACCAAACATTAAAACAAATTCATATCACCAGTGTACCATATAATAATCAACATAAACAAACCACTTTTAGTAATAACAATCAAAACAAAATTACTTTATCACCAAACAAACCAATTATCATATTAACTACCAAACATATCAACACAACAATAACAACTATTATAACAATAAACAGTATCATATATACTCTCTATCATTTATGATAATTAAAAAACTGGAGAGATAGAATTACAAGCCTATCTGGGAGTTCTCTTGAGAAAATAATTGATTTTCTACTTATAGATTTTACAGTCTATCTGATCCAGTTTTAGTTTTAGTAATGTTTAAAAAAATCATATCACTGACAATTAAACTAATTATTATTTCAACTATCAAATATATTAATACAACATTAAAAACAACAATAACTATTATAACAACAAACAACATTACATATACTTTATTATCTATAATAATAAAAAAGCTAGAGATAGGACCATGAGCTTATCTGGAGGCTCTTTTAAAGAAATAATTGATTTTCTACTTATAAATTTTACAGTTTATTTGACTTAGTTTTAGTTTCTTTTCTAGACTATACTTTTCAAGAATTTATATCATATAGATATCTTTATATGTATTGTTTTTAAAAAGTTTTTTAAAGTACTTTGCAATTTTTGATAAATTTTTTTATGTTGTAATATCGGCTGCTAACTGTAGTATTAATTGGATCTAATAATATTTTACCAAACATCAAAAACATTATATTTCAAATTGTGAAAACAAAGTATTATAATTTGATTAATATTATTTTAAAAACTATAAATATAGTATTTAATTTTTTTCGAAGTATTATACAGATTTTAAAATATACCAATTAATAAATATATTTTTCATAATATATTTTCAACACTTTTATAATAATCTATTAAAGAATTCTAAACATTTATAACTAAAAAAATCCTTTGTTTTTTTATAATATTTTGTAGGTTCTGAATAAACTTTTTTAATAAATAGTTTTCTTACAAAAAAAAATTAATTAAAGTCTTCAAAGTAATCTAAAAATAAATTTTTTAATTTTCAATTATTTGTAATCCAATATATTGTAATTCCTAAAAATAGAAAATATTTACCAATATCCAAGTATCTAAAGTAAATAAAATTCTATTAAGTATTTTCTATAAAAATTATATAAAATAAATATAAAATTATTTATATAAAATTTATATATTACAATTACTTGTAAAAATTGTTGCATTTTTTTTTTATTTTTATTTTATACCAACATAATTATCTAGCTAAAAGTTGTACTTAATAATAATATTTACATTTATCAAAAATAATGTTATATCATATTATTATTATTATTTTTTTTTTTTTTGTAGATAAACATCATTTCTTTATTTGGTTTGTATATAACAGAATATATATCATAAAAGAAACAATATCTCTCATGTGTTGATACAATGAGTTAAATGCTAGCTTGCCTACAGTAACCATATGACTAATATTGAAAAGAAAATTTAAAATAATATATCTTGCCAGATGGCACTGAGCAGCTATAAATATCTACTCAATATTAGAAGAAGTAAAATTAAAGTTGGCGATAAAGTTGTTAGATTATAAATACATTTGGAATAATTATATTTAGATTGAATAAATGAGTTAGCAACAATAGATGATAAGTCAATAATGGTGTCTTTTTGTAAGTTATTATTAGATTTGTTTTTGTCTTGCAAGATGTTTTTGGTTTGCTGGAATTGGTTGAATTATAAGGTTTGACATTATTTCACTTGATTTTAGTAAGAGATGAAGTGTTGTTTGTAAAGCAATATGGTTTCCAAATTAGGTCATATAATAGACTTAAGGATTCTATTGCTGCCTTGATCCAGTTAGTGGTGGTTGAGGTAAAAAAGATTTTGTCTGTGAATCCACATAACAGTTTGATAACTTGCCATATGTGTGATATTGATTCATGATTACAATCTGAATGAAGAATTTGATTGATAGTTTTGATGATTTGTTCAGCTGCTTATGAAACTTCTGTGCATTTAAAGACATGTTGAATATCTTCAGTGTAGAGTTCACATCTTGGACACCAGATATCTAGGTATTGATTAGGATATAATTGATGAAGTATGAGACAAGTTGGAAGAGTTCCTGAGAGCAGTTTAATTCTAAAGGTCACTAAGATACTGTATTTGTTGTTATGAAGTTTTCTAATATTTTTGTTGGATTGGTTGATAACTTTTAGACCATGTAGAATATGTGTTCATTCAAATGTTTGAATAATGAAGAGCTTTCGCATACCATGTAGTCTTTAGTAATACTAAAAATTTTCTTGCACTACTGCCTAGGCAGGTGTTGTTAATTAGAGAATTTTCAATGTTATATCATATTAATTAATAGTTATATCCAACTTTTATCAAGATTACTTCAAATAACAATATTTGCTGTAACTTGTTTCTAATTTGTATTAGGTATAGTAGCTAATCTACTGAATAAAAAAATTTCTTTGTTTAATCAATAGTATATATTTTTACTAGTAATTAAGTTTTATTTCTATTAAAAAAGGATTAAAGGAAAGTTGAAAGAAGGTATTAGGGGTAAGGATGGGTCCCTAAACTATTTAGCATATAAAATTTTGCAGATTAATTATGTCCCTTTTGAAAGGACATAATTATTTATTCATTACTTTAATAGGAACATAATTCAAAAAACACTTGAATCAAGTGTCCTAAATTGCAAAAAATCTTTGTAGGTAGTTTTTTTTTAACCCTTATATTAAAAAAAAAAACTTTTTTAATAGTGAGGGACATTTGAATTATGTCCTTGTCTTTAATTTAAGGACCCATCTTTAATTAGGGGTAATATCTATGACAAATAAAATTATATAGATACTAATTGCTCTATTGGAAATAAATTCTTTTACTACTATTTACAGTTGAATTAATTATTTAATTTCTTATCTGTTCAAATAATATTTAAAAACATTCAAGATAGACCTATAACGAGGACTCTAAAAAGTATTAAATTGATATTGAACTAATATTGAAATGATACTAATCTATAGTAAATTTAATATATAAATTATGACCTACTTATATGATTTTATAATAAATTTAAGTATCAAACTGATATTGAAATAGTATCAAAGTAGTATTGTTAGGAGTCTTACTTATAACTGATTCTTTTTACCTGAACAGTAACTTATGTAATTTTATATGAAACTAATTTTATTGCCAGATGTTTTCTTTGGATATGTATCATCAAACCAGTTTATTATTGGATTAGAATAAGACTAGGACAGGATTTGCATAAAAGATATCAGATATTAGAAAATGATTATCAAACCTACTTATCAAAAATAAATATCTCATATATCTTGTAACTTCTAACAATTATCATAATACTAACTAGACAATTATTGTGCCACAACACTTTTTCTGAAAATTACAATCATAATATTTACTAAATTAGTGTATAAAATAGTTTCTTATAAAAAACAATATTTTTACAAGTTATAGTATCAGATATTTTATTAATTCTATTTAATCATACTTATATGGAATTAAATTGATATATTGTGATTTGACCTATAAAGTACTAACCACTGTGCTATAAACTTACTAGTTATTGTACTTTTTTTTTTTTTTTATTGTAAACTAATATAATGGTATTTTTATAACTCTATTTTATAAAATATTTAATATATTACAAAAATTTTAAGACTCAATATTAATAAAAGACAAATTATTAATAACAATCCATTTTATAAATAAATGTAAGAAAGTTACTATATTATATGTCTAAATAATTTAATTGGCAATTTTTATTTATTAAAAATATAAAATAAAATTAACTTATCAAAATCAAAATATTCTTTATTATTTTATATAATATAAGTTGATTATTTTTTAATAGTTCTATTGAATATTTATTTTTAATATATTTTGACATGTCAATAATACTACTTTTGTTTGAGACCTGTGGGTCTATAGTGTAGTGGTTAACACTTCACAGGTCAAATCACAAAATACCAGTTCAATCCCATGTGAAGGCAGTTGAATAGAATTAATATGGTATCTAGCACCATAATCTGTTAAGTGCTATTTCTCATATGAAGCCGTTTTATATACTGATCCAGTGGGTGTTGAGATTGTGATTTCCAGAAAAGGTGATGAGGTGTAACGATCATCTGGTGGAAGTTATGATGATTGTTACCAAGTTTGGTATGATTTCCAGTTCCACAATAGGCCGTTTCCCTTTTCCTATAGTTTATGAGACTATAAAAGAAATATATTATGGAGGGCCACAAATCAGAGAAATTGGACAGCAAGACTATAACATGATCACCCTTCAGCATGAGTTACGACTCACCAAGCAATACTCACCATTCTTACCTGTAGTGAAGGTACTCAGTTGATAACGTTTGCCAGAATGGAAGATTCCCTTAAGACCTAGCCTGACTTTGGAGAAGTTGTGCCCTCTTAAATAAGCAGCTTATGCTTGAAGCCTAGTATTATCTAAAGGAATTGGATTGTCAACCCCGGGTTTAAAAGTATTGAACCAAATCTTGGCCATAGGTCCCATCCACTTTCCAGGTGATCCTCCAGGCTTAACACCCCATGAAAAAAACTGGGAAAAGATAGAGATACAGTACTCCGATG
This sequence comes from Acaulospora morrowiae, assembly GCA_910591835.1. Lineage (NCBI taxonomy): Eukaryota > Fungi > Glomeromycota > Glomeromycetes > Diversisporales > Acaulosporaceae > Acaulospora > Acaulospora morrowiae. Next base: position 8,527 of record CAJVPV010002360.1, read on the forward strand.
GGTAATCCGCTGGTGTTAAAGATCCTTACTAAAAGATTTATATCTTGTGGCTGGAAAATGTAAGAAAATGTTTGGGTGGCAGACTATATCCAGATGGCCTGATAGCCTGTGGATAGATTCTAGTTTAAATATAGATTTAGTATAGATTAACGTTGTATATACTTTGTATGTAATGACCTATCTATGAATAAACCGGACCAGGGTATTGTCTCATTTTAGCAATTTAAAAAAAAAAAAATACTACTTTTGTTTGTATTAACATATATTTTACAATAATTGTACTGAAATTTTTTTAAATTTTCATTGAAAATAAAATATTTTTATATTCAGCTTTGATATTTTTTACTACTTGTATTTGATAATACACTAGCAATTTTACTGTTAATAATTTCTATTTTATTATATATTTTTAACTATTGTTTATATTAATAGTCATTGAAAAATATGTTTTGATCTATTTCTTTGTAATTCATAGTTTTGTTTAAATTTTTTATTATTTTTCAATATAAATTAATATTATTAAAAAACAATATTTGAAAATAAAAACTCTTTTTATTAATTCTTTTGTCAACTTAAAAAACAGATATTTTTAAAAAATTTTATATCTTTTTGATAATAAAGTTTATACACTTTTCTTAACAACACTGGTTTCCTAACTAGCAGAACAGGCAGCAACTATTACTTGTTTTATTTTTTCTTTTCAAAATACTTTATTTATTTATTTTTGCAACTAAATACAAGAAACCTACCTAAAAGATCTATGACAAGAACATCTTTTTAGAAAAAAAACTGACAAAAAAAATACCCTCCAAAGACTTCCAAAAGATTTAAGAATCCAAAGAAACAAGAATAAAGAAATCTTTAATCTCTTCATCTTTTCTTTGGTTTCCTATTTCTTTTTTCTCAAGCATATTTCTTTTTTTCTGATTTTTTTGAGAAATTTTGCTTACCTCAGTTTGACCTTGAATTTTTAGTTACACCAGATCTTCTGAAAGATGATTGATCAAGGTCATGGATTGGTTAATCACATCAGTCTCAGAAAAAGTAAACAAAACATGTATTCCTTATGTGTTTCCAGTCACACAATATCAAATTGATGATATGATTAGTTCCTAAAAAGGTTAAACAGTTTTTAACTGAAAGAGTAGTATGGGAGTAATAGGTGAAGCAGAAGTTGTGAGTAGAAAAAAACCAATTTCTTTTTTTGTTTTTCTTTTCTTTTTTGTTTCTTTTCCTATTCTCTTTTAAAAATAAAAAGTAACAATAAGATTTAGGTCCTATTTTAATTTGGCAACAAGTTAAATATTGATATTTATTTTAAAAATAATTGGAAAAAGGGGTCTTAAAACTATCCACCTGTTGAGTAAAACAATAATTCCAGAAAAATATGGCTTAAAAAAGAAATCAACAATAAAAAACTAATATTCCTTTTGGTTAGAAGTCTTCAAGCATAAAGTTTTAAAAAATGCTCTTCTGAAAGTACCCTTAAATATTCTTAAATATTAATTACTTCAATAGAAATTAAATAGTCTAACTGACTACAGGTAGTAAAAAGTGAGAACCCCTATTTTTTCTTCACACTTGGGTCCTGGTTTGACAACATAAATTATAAGAAACTTGAGTTTAAGTTTACTGAAATAACCTTTTCAATGATAATTAGAATAGATAATAGTTTTTTTTGTTTTTTTTCAATCATTTCTTATATACACAATTGTATTGTTTTTTTCTTCTATTTCTTTTTTTATTTTTTTTTTCTCTTAAATAGTTTCTATAAAAAGGAAATAACATACAGTAATTTGGGTTTATAGTTATGACTGTAAAAGTGATCTGCAGATTTTGATCCTATTGAAATATTGGAATCTTAATTCTTTTTAACAGGGGAACAATATTTTATTTTTATAAATTGCATCTAAAAACTTCAGCTGTTGACAGGTAAGTTAGGTCAAGAAAATTTTTACTTTACAGGTATTCTTATACTTGTAATAGTTCTGTATTTAATTAATTAAATAATGACTCTAGCTTAATTATGAGATTAAAAAAAAAATTTGAAAATAAATAATATATTTTGATTTTATAATATTTTATTGTTATAAATGGCTTTGAAATGGCTTTTGAAATAACTTATTAAATATTTTTAATATTTTTAGTCATTTAAATAATAAATTTCACAATTAAATTATTAAATATATAGAAAGACCTTTCTAAATGTATTTATTATATTTTTTCTCTCTAAATGTATAGTCAAGCTTGATCCCAAGTATATAGAACTTTTAATAAAATTATCTCTATAAATACAAACCCTTTATAAGTGCATACTTTTCAAAAATTTTCTTATGATTTCAAGGAGTATATATTTAAAGGGGATTTACTATATTTATATATATTATTTTATTTCAATAATATAACAAAATAAAATTACAATTTTATTTAATATAAATATAAATTTCAATAAATATTAATACCAATTAATACAGTACTGAAACCAATTAATACAGTATTGAAATTTTCCATTTGATATTTTTATATTCAAATTAGTATCAAAATTCAAACTAATCAGAATCCTATATTTAATATCTCTTTTTATAAAAAAAGTTACTATAAAAATCTTATTTTCAATTGTTTCAACAATTGTTTCTTTAAAATTAAGCTGCTATAATAAATTTCAATAATTGAAATAATCTATAAATAATTAGTTAATATAAGTTTCTGATTAACTAAATGACTTAAAAGATAATATGGCATAGGATTTAAAAAATTTCTTTAAATTAGTATTTTATTTATTAGAAATAGATATTATTTTCAGTTTTTTATATTTCAACTTCTTTTTAATTCATATAATATTAAATAAAACAAATCAATATAATATAATAGTAATATTAATAGAATTCTTAATATATTAGTCTTAGCTATATTTCTTTGAAATAATATTAATAGTAATAAGCTAATATTAAATAAAATTAATATAGTTTAGCAATATGTAGAATTGTTTATAAATAGTAATTTCTATATGAAATACAATATATATATAAATAAAATAATAAAGTATACTAGACAAGATCTAATTGTTTAATTAATAAAAAAATAAAATTTTTTAGTAATATAATTTTTAATTTTTAAAATTTTTTATATTTTAAAATTTTTTTTATTTCTATTAGTTAAACATTATTTTTTTATTTAATTTGTATATTTAAAAGTATATATTATTATTATTATTATTTTTTTAATCCCGCAATCAGGTTGGTATTGTTTATTTATTAAATCATAGAGAACCATTACATGCATAAGAATACATGCAAAGTACAAATTTCTCCAATCAACTTACCCATCTTTAGCCAAAGCCTCTAGATGCGATTTATAGGGGTAATGTATTGTTTCCCTAAAGGATAGGATTAAGATTCTGAATTTCTGATAGGATCAGCATCTGCAGATCACCTCTACAGTTACAACCATAAATCAAAATTGTGTCATCCTCTCTTGTAAAAACTATGCAAGGGGAAAAAGAAATAAAAAAGGAATTTTTTGACAAAGAAAAAAGAAAAAAAGCTATTATCTATTCTAATTATTATTGAAAAAATTATCTTAGTGAACTTAAAATCCAAGCCCCTCATTATTTCTCACTTTTCACTACTTGTGGCCAATCAGACTATTTAATTTCCAATAGAGTAATTGATATCCAAGAATGTTTAAGGGCACTTCTAAGAGAATATTTCTTGAAACTTTACACTTGAAAACTTTTAACCAGAAAGGATATTGGTTTTCTATTGTTGATTTCTCTTCCAAGCCATATCTTCTGAAATTATAGCTTCACTTAATCAATAGATAGTTTCAAGATTCCTTTCTTCAACCATTTTCAGGATAGATATTGGTACTTCAACTTGTTACCAGATTGGGATAAGACCTAAATCTTGTTGCTACTTCCTGTCCTTAAGAAAGAATAAAGAAGAAAATAAAAGAAAATAAAAGGATAGGAACAAGAAGAGATTACTTCTCTTCTTCTTACAACTTTAACTTGAAACTATCCAACTTTTTCAAGAACCAATTACATTATCAGTTTGGTATTGCACAACTGGAACATGTAAGGAGTATGTGTCTTGTTTACTTTTTCTGTGGCTAACATAATTAACCAATCCATAACCTTGATCAATTATCTTTCAGGAAATCCAATGTGATCAAAAAATTCAGGATCAAACTGAAATAAGCAAAATTTCCCAAAAAAACCAGAAAAAAGGAAACACGCTTGAGAAAAAAGAAGTAGAAAGTCAAAAAGATGATGGAAATACTGGAGACTTATTTATTCTTGTTTCTCTGGATTCTTGAATCTTTTGAAGGTCTTTGGAGAATATTTTTTCTTGTCAGTTTTCTTCCTATAAAGGTGTTCTTGCCATAAACCTTTTAGGTAGGTTTTTTGTATTTAATCGCAAAAATAAACAAGAAAAGTGTTTTGAAAAAGAAAAAGAAAACAAGTGGTGGCTTCTGTTCACTCAGCTGATTAAAACCAATATTGTTTTTAAGGAAAGTGTATATACTTTATTATTATAAAGATAAAAAAAAAAATCTTTGAGAACATCTGTTTTTGGGGGTTGGCAAAAGGATCAGCAGTGTTACACTTGATCTTCACCCAAGATCATCACTACCCCTTGTCCGATTTTCACTAGCATTTACCCTTGAAATGCTATTTATTCTAGAATAATTCTTGTATTACTATCTTTGTTATTGTTTAGCACTGTACTTTTCGTGCTAATGTTGCTCTAGAA